>JASIRB010000224.1:0-25000 GCA_030323885.1 Branchipolynoe longqiensis | reverse complement strand
ATCAGCTGCTGTTGTTGATTCTACTACTACTACTACTTTCAACACTTTCAAGTGTGGAGAGTGTGAAATCAGTTTTTCTCATATGAGAGATTTATTGAGACATATGAAGATACATAGAATTCAATGTTCTCTATGCTCAGAAATTTTGGAGAATAGTAGAATTCTTAATAGGCATATGCGATTACAACATGGGAATTATATTTCTACTCCCGCTGCATCAACATCATCACCATCTTCTACTGCTGCTTTTTCCTCACCACATTTCAGGAAAGATGAAAATGTTGAATATGCTAATGATGATGTTACTAGTAAAAGACACAACGTTTCAAAGAATAGCAATATTTCTTGTATAGATTGTGGTAAACGATTTCCATCATGGAGACATTTGATCTCACATAGATGGATTCACGCTTCAGGAGAATCATCTCCGCATCAAGAACCTTGGGCTGAAGATTCTAATATTCTCCCACCTTGGGGTGAGGGAGAGGACATTGACATTCCATTACGTCTGCTTTATATGGAAAATCGCAATACTATTTTAGCTCCTCACATCATGGGAAAAGTTAGAGGAATCTATAACTTCCCTATTCCCGATTTCACTGGGGATACCTCATTGATAGAAGAACATCTTTGTTCTATTTATGAGATAGAAAAAACTTCATTTAAGATTAACTTTGCTTTTGGAATAATTTTGAAATCGATTGAAACCACTGAATATCGTTATTTCACAGCTTATTTTAATTCAACAATTTTTGATTTTCCCCGCTCTGTTAATAATCACGCTAATCTATTAGATGAGAGAGAGGGGGGGGGGGGGGGGGGGGGGGGGGGGGAGTGGGGGGGGGGGGGGGGGGGGTGGGGGGGGGGGGGGGGGGGGGGGGGGGGGGGGGGGGGGGGGGGGGGGGGGGGGGGGGGGGGGGGGGGGGGGGGGGGGGGGGGGGGGGGGGGGTGGGGGGGGGGGGGGGGGGGGGGGGGGGGGGGGGGGGGGGGGGGGGAGGAGTGGGAAAGGGGGGGGGAGGGGAAGTGGAGGTCGGGAGGGTGTGGAGGGGGAGGTTTTCCCCGCCTCTGTTTCGAATTACCCATATTGCCGTAGCAATATGAACAATTCACAATGGATAGCTTTTCAGAAGACTAAGAAGAGAAAGTTTGAAGGTGTCAGATTAGAAGATATTCCAACATTGGAGTGTTGTTTTAATATTAGTATAAATGTTTACTCATTGCAAGAAGATGATACATGTATTTCTCTTTATTCCTCTCAATTTTCTACTGCTTCTGAAGACCTCAATCTAAATCTTTCCAATTCTCAT
Organism: Branchipolynoe longqiensis; assembly: GCA_030323885.1. NCBI lineage: Eukaryota > Metazoa > Annelida > Polychaeta > Phyllodocida > Polynoidae > Branchipolynoe > Branchipolynoe longqiensis. The sequence goes on along the minus strand of JASIRB010000224.1, from coordinate 23,693 downwards.
TTTGGATATATCTCTAGTATGGAGTCGTATGCTAGTAAATATGCTTGTAGGAATTGTGATAAACTTTTTTGTTTTAAGACAGGAGTTGTAAAGCATGAGAAAGTATGCACAAATAAGGTTAGATTTATATATCCGGGAGGGATGTATTCTCCTTCAAAAACTATCTTTGATGACTTGCGTGATAGTTTAAATATAGATTGTGAACATCATTTACAAAACTTTCCTTGGTTTGCGGTATACGATTTTGAATGTTTACTTCCTGAAAAACCTCTTCACCAGGAAAGAGAAGTAAATGAAAGTGGTGATGATGAGATTGATGATGATGATGATGAGATTGATGAAGCTAATGCGAATGAGCAAAGAAATTTAAGGTGGTGTATAGAGCATAAACCCATTTGTGTTAGCATATCTTCAAACATTCCCGGTTATCTAGAACCCAAATGCATCATTGAAGAAGATTTAAATACATTACTTTTTAAGATGGAGATTTATTTGAGTGAAATACAGGACGCGATGAAAATATTATCAAAAACACGATGGAAAGCGATTCATAGGAGGTTAAATGAGTTATTTATTTCCTATTATTCACCTTCAACCGTTGTTTGATAAAATGGATGCAGAGCTTACAGATATTGAATTTATGGAGGGCATTCCATCCAAAGAGAAGATCTTTGCTTTTTCTGATCTTTCTCAACACAATTTGATTATACTAGATGACTTAAATGAAGAAGTGGTGAATAACTTAGGTGCTCAACATCTAGTTAGTAAGTTTAGTCATCATCGAGGATGTTCAGTGATTATGGTTAGTCATAATGTTTATGAACAGGGGAAGTGTTCACGAACCATTTCTCTGAATGTTCAATATATGATTATAATGAATAATTCGAGAGATATGAGACAAATTCAGCGAGTAGCGTCTCAGACAAATTTGGGTAAACTGCTGTTGGAAAGTTATAAGGATGCTGTTGAGTCTAAAAAATTCGGATATTTATTGATTTGTCTACACCCACGCGATGTGGTAGATATTTCCGCATCTACTCGTTTGCGATCAAAACTCCATACTAATATATTTTTGGGAGAGGATTTAATTTCCTATTTACCTTAGTGAATAAAATAAAATAAAATATGAAGGATTATATTTATGGATGGATGAGAGTCTCTATGCAATTGAATGTGAGTGTATATGAAGCTTCATATACAATCTTTCATTCATTCATTCATTCATTTATTCATTCATTCTTTCATTCAGGAATCACACACACACACACTCACACACACACAGTCACATTTTAGTTATTTATACCTTGGATTCTGATGTTCTTCATTCATTGGGAAGAAAAATCTGTTTGTACATACATCATGTCATCACAACATATTCAACATTGCAAGGAGTTTATTTTGTTGTTGTTGAAGTCGAGACCTGAGCAGGCTAAAGCTTTATTGGTGACGGCGATAACCTAACCAAATCAAATTCTGAATCGGCGGACTACATTTCTTAACCGAAAGATTCAAACCTAAAGACGCAGTCAACAATAAAATATAATCATATACCTTCTGAGCGCCTTCTAGTGAAGCCTCTACACCAATAAAATCGTCTAAGTAACAAAGCGCAAAAAAACCATTTCTTCTCATTAAATGAACCACTGCCGCTGGAGTTCGAGCACACGCCATGCCAGATGTCCCACATCCGAAAGGCGGAGGAGTGTCAAAATAAAATTTACCCTCCACTTTAATTCCAAACAAAGGCACACTCAAGGGGCAGGTCCTTAATTGCCTGTATGCCTTCGCTAAGTCAATGGACCACATAAAACAAGTTTTACCCAATTTAGTAACTTGCTTAGCCAAGGTCATAATAGTTGGTAGGTTATAGGTAAATTTGTACCCTTGGTAAAAACCCTTAACTATTCCAGCATTAACACTACGACCCCTTGGAAAGCTCAGACCACAATAATTCTACGCTCATCAGTATTCTTTTTAGGACGGGTCATAATAGGACTAATTTGAGCCCACCGTTTAAAAGGTAGATCATCAAAGGGCCCCAACATGGCATGGTGAGACAATTCAGTGGCAACATACGTATTAATCCAAAACAAATCTTTCTCATCACATGCGTGATTACAAACAGACGCAGACAGAACAAAGTTCCCAGTAAAGTTTGATGGCCAACCAAACTCTAAATATTGAATAATTTCATTATCACCATAATCTCATAATAATTCCTTCCATTTAGGAATAATCAAGCCCGAGGGAACGGGCACTCTAGCAAGCAAGTAATTTGGCAAGCCAGTGGCCCTGACTTTAGCATAAATAGACGCATATTCCAAAAATAAGCTACAGGTACCAGTCAAATTCGACCATGAACGAAGGACATAGGCTTTATAGTCGTAGGGAGACTGTTCACAGAAGTGACTAGACTCTGTATCTGAAATATCATTCATATTCAAAAGCTCACTGTGAGGCTCATCAATCTTTATAACATCGATGTCATTTTTAAGCGGCGTAACCATGTCAACATGTGACTGCACAACATCGGACAATTTATTTGAGGCACTAAACAGGCCAAGTGGAGGGATCATACCTTCCGAACCAACCACATTATTGAGTAAATAGTTTTTCGGAACCAGCTGGGGCTCCCAGGCAATGGAACAACAGCCAGAGCCGGTGTTCTTGTCACCACAACGAGGACGTTTAATGTCCGAAAAACTAACAGGGTCAGGGCTTACATCATGCAACGGTTTATCAACTGAACACAACTTAACAGGCAAAGGCAACACTGCACTGGCTAATACAGGGCGTGGGGCATGACATAAACTAGGAGAAACATAATTAGTAAAACCAGCGGCAGGACTAGTCTCAGAGTGTTCTGGAGGCACCGAGCCACCCAGGTCGGAAAAACAACAGCTTCCACCGATGGTGTAGAAACCACAATGCTGACAAGCATAAGTTTTGGAGAGAGGTTGTCCTCGTTGTAGTTGAGGAATGGCAGCAGATACTGGATGCACCCGACCAGCTAGCAGGGAAGAACAACAGCTTCCACTAGCATCGGGGACTCCATTCAACAGAGGCACAGCATCACAGAAGACAGGACGGTTCAGGATGCGACAATCATGGCGACGTGTTTGTGTATCCCCATGGTAACTGGGTTGTTGGAACCCAGTCAGAGGCAAACCGTCACGCGAATGTGTTCGTCCGTCAACCCCGTTCAAAATTACTTGGGACCTAGCACCTTCCCTTACATTATCAAACAGATGATTATCCAGCCTCCTTACCGCGTTATTAAACCACTTAAACGCATATTTACAATCAACGTGCCTCAAATTTCTACTGTGCTCCGAGCCAGAATTCAACCTTCTCAATTTAGGCATGGTGGCACCACCATATGTGTCAACCAGAACAATGCGTTTCCGAACCGACACAACAGACGGCGCACGATGTCCGGCATCAATAACACTGGTACCATTAATAAAAAACGACCTCGGATCACCACAGTCAGCAATAGCCAGCTGAGGTGCGCATTCGGCAGGGTCAAAACAAAACAAGTCACTAACATCATGTGAAACTAACGGGGTATCGACCAGGGAAGGTGCAGGAAGCAACATTGACAACGGGTTTAACAATGACGAAACAACATCACCGACCTGCTTAACGCACTGGCTGACTGGGTCGACGGAATCCACTTCGATGGTGCTGCTATCTGTAGACTCGTCGATGCAACACCCGGAACTACCGAATGGTTGACGCAGTCCCTTGCCACTGCAAATTAAAAAATTGTTGTACGATCAACATCTACGCACTTTTACAGTCCACCTCCTTGTGAGCGTGCCTCTTCCGCAGCTTGTACGCACAATAAGAACAAATGTGCAGGAATCGACTGTTACCCTCACCATGATCACTCAAGAAACCACAGGAATTACCCTTATTCCAAAGGGTACAAGGTCTCGGGTCTACACCCTTACGATATTCATATGTCAAAACCTCATGACTCGAGCCTTCTCCACCCGGGCCCACACGCCTGCCAAGCCCACAAATATCTCTACGCACTTCAATAATTTTCGCCTCGTCCTCCCATCCATTAGGAAGGCGCTTATCGGCAACCATACTGAACACCTTTTCACTATAGTCAAGACAAGTTTTCCAAGTATAGTTATGTGCCATATCGATAATAGAATCAATGTGTTCAACAATTTTCGGCACCCAATCAGCCGGAACATCTCCACGCTTAACCACCCGCCTGATGGCAGCAAAATATTCAAACCAGGACGACTCACCTTGGGCAACTTTCCCCTTCTTCTCGTTGCGAATCACATATTTATGAGGTAACAATTTAACCTTGTTTGCCAACCTTGCCTTCTTCCCAGCAATACTTATTAGGTCCGTCATTAAGAGTCATCTCCATCCGACTCATCATCCCCGAATGGATGAGTATCAGTCGTACGTTTAAGGGCATTTACACATCCACCATTACAACACAAATGAATTGAAACTTTACTACCTTCTGCCGCACCAACATGACCTGAGTGGCCACATGCCCCACACGATTGGGCTACCCGAACTGGCGAGCTAGGTTTTGTGCGTATGACCATTACGCCGTCATCTTCAGTGACGTCATCAATCTGGCTCTCGGGCCCGCTTGGTGACTGACCTACATACGGTGAACATGGCAGATTATTACATTCCAGCAAGACGAGCCGTGCTAACAGAGGGGCTTGCGCAGCTGTCAGCTTAGAATCAAGGAGGGGGGAGATATCCTCCAACGTCGCCCCCATTGTTGCACAAGGCACCCTCACTGGTGACGGTGATTGTAGATCCTCCGTTTGAACCGCCTCTGAAGAAGATGGTCAACTTTCAGACCACCTCACTTGTTGTGAACCACTTGAGCAACCCGTATTTTCCATGGAGGCAAGCAACTCCTTGGAATACTTCACAACTTCACAACGACCACGTCCTAGTTTCGGCATACTGTATGGCAACAAATTTACTGTACGGCAACAAATTTACTCCTTGAAGTCACCGATCCGTCATCGATGATGGCCAGGTAGCGAATGATTTCAGGCTTTGAACCTAACCGGAAGTCAGTTTTGTACCTAGCGACGCGCGCTACGAACTGTCTCTATGGTATTCATAATATCAGGCCTGTAGTAAAGATTTTGAATTATGCATGTTACCGGCAACATGGCTAATCAAAATGCTCAAACCCACCACTTGGTGCGCTGGCTGTTCTCTTGGTTAAACAGGTGCTATATTATAATTTATATGTATAAATGTATATATGAATGTGAAAGATGTGTGATGATGGCGATGATGATGATGATGCTGATGATGATGTGTATTTGTTCATAGCAATTTCATATTGATGTGTATTCATACTTACCTATCTCATGTACAATATAATCATATGTGTTTACATGTGAAACACCAACCAGCAGTCGGGCTGATCAAACCCACCACAAGGTGGCACTGCAAGATTTACATTACCATGGGAGAGATAGGGAGTGAGCCGTCTTGGTATTATAGGGGCTTTGGCACTCTCTCCCTCTTGGACCGACCTGATCAATCCATGGGAAACATAATTATACAACCCATCAAGCAAAACTTGTTTAAAAAGGGGTGGGAGGTATGGAGAAATAATTAAATTTTACAACGGGGTCAATTGACAAGTTCCTGTTTCACACACACACACCCATATTTTAAAACTGAGTAGATCAACTATTGTTAAATTGTTTACATTTAAAATATTAATAATTTTTGCAAAGGAAAATGGAGTTGAACAACACTGGTAAAAGCAATTTTGATTGACATACCATCAATAAAGTCTAGCGGACCTTCTAAAATAGTAGTATTGTCGGAAATAATCGCTGACAAGCCAAATTCTGAATAAATTTCAAACCGCCACAGGGTCGAAAAAAATAGCAGAAAAAACACTACCTACACAACGCACCAAACAAGCAGTAGCCAACAAGCTCTATCTTTTTAAATCAACACTGTGTCAATAACCAACGTGGCCACTACCCATCGTAACAAATAACCTATGCTTTACTAACCGTATCGTGTCTATACCCATCGTGGTGACCAATTTTGTAAAGTCTAATCGACTAATCCACTTGTTGTGGTCACCAATTTTGTAACGGTTAGGGCTTGAATTTGAGGGTATGTAGGCAGGCTATGGTGAAATCAATACATACAAAGAGAAAGAAAGAGTATAATGTGTGAAAAAGAAGAGAGAGTCCAGCCCTCTGGTTTATTATTTATATGGTTACATGGGTTCATTGTAGAGCATCACCCCACCCCTTTTCCCCAATGGGAAACAAGCATTCATGGCCCCCACCAATAGGGATCCAGCATTCCTGGTCCCCACGGATACCAGTGGTCTGCCCACCACCACAAGCTGTATGGCCCCATGGCCACCACCAACCTTGACCTTTGAGTGTGGTGATCCCTATGTAAAAATATACGGATTTTCGGTTCGGAATTATATATTGGCAGGGAGCATTATTATCCTTGGGTGATGGAATGGGGACCAAGGTTATGTAATAGAAAAGCAGCGGGTGCCCCACTCGCTGTGTGACATGTTAGGCTATATGAAATATATGTTAATACATAGTGCCTGAGATTATGATGAGATGTTCCTATATAAGAGACAGTTAATGTTTGGTGAAATGTTCCCTCTATGCACCAGTAATGGTACAAGTGGAGGAGAAGGACATTTTTAATATATATATTTATTGTAACTGTCTGCAACTACCTGTTACCACAGGGCCGATCGGCAAGCACACCAGCCTCATCTCCATATGGTATGGACACCACCTACAGCTGGGTTGAGTGAGAGCTACCCATATTGGGGGCGTAGCCACCCAGGCTGTGAACGGTGCCTGATTGGCTGGTTGTGGGAAGCCCAGTCACCTGCACCCCGTCGGCCCACCTAACCAAACACTAGCCTCATTATGATATTGATTATTATATACACACTGCTCCAGACACACTGGGAAGACACACTTCTGGATGGGCTCTTGAAGTGACAACACTCTTCTCTTGGCCAGGAACACAGACACTCTGTCTGATGCTCCACCTTTCATATCCAAACTGAGTTGTGTGCAACAACCATGGCACTCAGGTTCAATGGGTTGTAGGCACTGATTCCTATACATACTAAAGAGGTAATGAGACTATGTGTGGACAGAAGGTAAGGGGTCAGGGTGATAGGTCACAAGTAGGTGAACAGTAGTTGATGCCAATAAAGCACAACTTCTTCACTGTCAATCTTGCATGACTTGTCTTCCCTTTCTTCCTGATGAGTTTGTGTGAGAGGGGCATCAGGTATGAACTGACAGACAGTTGTCAAAATGCACATGGGAAGAGTTTTGTGGTTACTCTGGGGCTCTGATGGCCGGTGCATCAAGTAATAATACACCTATCCTAGCAGCGGGGGTAGGCCCTGAGTGCACTCACACCCAGACCTGCCAGCTCCTCTATGTCTATTTACATCCCACTCAGGCACCACCAACCCATACATATATATATATATATATATATATATATATATATATATATATATATATGCATGCACCTAGACACGGACACAATCAGTAATAACACATTTGCATTCCCCCCTATGCCACATATCGGAATATTTTACTAGTTGTCAAAATCATCTATTATGCACTGTATATTTATTATGCCAATATTGTTCCTCCCTCGTCACCATGGTAATAAGTGCAGCAATGAAGAAGACCCAACCAGCAGGCCTGCACTTGTTAGGTGAGTATAACTTCCAGAAACAACCCAGTGAGTCCATATCACTATAAGTCAGATGTAGTAGTTGTATTTTTATATTCAGACATTAATAACACATTTTCTCTATGCATAACACATGTTGGACGTATGTTATAGGGCTGTCACATTACGGCGTATGGTGGCGGCATATATAAAACGTACCGATAAAATTTGAAAAACATATGGTGACCTTTGTGCACTGATGTGTACTTTTGGAGCGTATGTGCAATGTATGGGTAACATATGCATAGCGGATGTGAAGCATGACCTGACGTAATCGCGGCATAAAGTGAGCGTATACAAAATGTATGAGCGACGTATGCAAAGCGTATGAGCATATGTGAAGCGTATGCGAAGCGTATGTGAAGCGCATGCGTAGCGTATGCAAAGTGTATGGTATCTCTCCGAGTTTGGGGGTGGGTGGCTGCCTGAGTATAAATACCCTGGAGCAGCAGCTCTCCCCTCACTCTACCAACATGCCTGCTAAGAGGAACACCACTGCTACTGCTACTGCTGCTGCTGCTACACCAGCCTCCAGGGCTGATCTCACCACTGGAGGATGACTAGGTGGTGGGAGAGGCAGGAAGAAGCATAATTTGCCATGCTCACCATCACCAGCCTCCTCACCTGCCTCCTCACCTAACCACTCACCTCACCACTCTCCACAACACCCCTCTCCATTGGAAGAACTGGAGATGGAAGTGGAGACGCAGGCGATGCGCCAGTGGCACCCCCGCTCCAGCTCTCCATCGCCTGCTTCTTGGAGCAGCTCATGGGCGGCGTCCGCCGCCTCCACCTCCAACGCCTCCGCCTCAGCCTCCACCTGCACCTCTGGCCTGGCTCTGCAAAGAAAAGGAGGGCAAAGAAGACAGACAATTCTCTGTCAGTCTTCAAGGAGGGGCAGATGCTGGAGTTCCTTGAGGAAAACCCAGTCATCTGGAACGTCAAGCCGACCGACTACCGCCGCACTGACAGGAAGGGGAAGATGTGGCAGGACCAGGCAAAGCTTCTGGGGATGACAGTGGTCCATCTCCAGAAGTGGTTCAAGTCACTCTGGGATACCAACACGCGGCTGCACAAGAAAAAGAGTGGGGACGGAGCGGCTGTTCTGACTGAGAGGGAGGAGTGGATCATGCGGAAGTTCAGTTTCCGGCGGTCCCTCGTCCGTCACTGGCCGGAGCTCTGGAGAAGTGTAAGTACATAATCTTTTATCCTTCTGACTAGTGTGGGCGTTAGGATTCTCGTAAAACCCCGATTATTCTGGAGAAGTTGACAAACCGATATGTGTTATTTACGTAAATAATCTTGGTAAATCAAGTTATTTGTTGAATGTTATGTTTGTTCTTTTTCTTTCACATTGACTTGTTGTGTTGTTATTGTTAAATCGAGAAGTCTACAATCGATGTATGTTATTTGCATTATGAATCTTGATAAATCAATTTTGTCATTTATGGTTAACTTTGTGTTTTTTATTGTTGACTTCTGTTGTCTTTTGTGGAAAGATTGATTTGCGTTCATGTTACTTATGTTATTTTATTATTTTGTCTTGCAGGTGGCCACTCCCATTGATGCCACACATTACGACCTCAGCCTCGAGGAGAATGTGACCACGGATGTGGACGTGGGGATGGAGGAGGACCTTCCTGCCACTCCTCCCGCTACAGTCCGAGAGAGGGGAAAGGGGAAGGGGAAGCGGTCAGCCCCAGATGACACAAACCTCCTCGCCGCCATCCAGAAGAGGTTTGACGAGTCTGGGGACATGCTGAAGGTCATGCAGCCCCCTCATACACCGGCGATGACGAAGGGCGTGGCGTTCGCAAACTATGTCCGTGACATGATCCTGACCATGCTGGAGGAGCGGTTTGCTGAGACCTGTGGCCCAATCAACCAGATGGTGTCGCAGCACTTGGAGGGGCAAGGCCAACAACTCCTGGCCCCGGTGGCTGCGGTGGCTGCGCCTGCTCCTGTCTCTGCAAGTGAGGCATACCAGCCTCAACCCCACCAGTGGACTCACCAGCCACCACCGGCATCACCATGGGCGTCTTAGATACAGGAATACGTGCAGTGATACATGACGCAGCCTCATCTTCCGCCTCACCTGCAGCCACAGCCACATCTTCCGCCTCTACCTCAACCTCTGCCACTCCACTTGCATCAGGAGCTGGTCCGGCCTCAGCCTCAACCTCAGTTGGTGCAACGGCATTCTGTGGCGATGGCGCAGCTGCCTGCCCAACTCTGGACACTCGGCACGGCGGGCCACACCAGGACTTGTTGCCTGGCCAGTTGGTGCGGCCACTCTGGCCGTCGCCTTCTGGTGTCGGTGCCGTGGCGAGCTCGACACCTACACGAGTCCCCCCAGGTGACGGGAACATTGTCTGAGTCGGCCAGCCCGACATCCGACGGACTGTTGAACTTGTCGGGTCTGTTGGGGCTCTCGGGAGTGTTGGGGGTGTCCAACTTGGACCTCTTCGCCCCATCAGCCACGACGTCACAAGCTGAGGGTCCTGGGGGGGGGGGGGGGGGGGGGGGGGGGGGGGGGGGGCGGGGGGGGGGGGGCGCACGACAAGTGATCATTTGTAGATATGTGTATATATGTGTAGATATGTAGATATGTAAATATGTAGATATGTAGTTATAGTTTGTCAAATATATTGTTGTATTGTTTATCTTTGAATGTGTGTATGCACATATGTATATATGTTGACAAATGTCTTGTATAAATAAATATATTGTTAACTATAATTATTGTGTCCGCGTTCAATAATGCCATGCCATAATGTAATTGTTATACAGTAAAGTACAATTAAAGTAACATTGAAAATAAAGTATAAGTATTATGAATATTAAGGACACAAGTCTCTACCCCCCCTCCCTCCCCCCTGCCCCCTCCCTCCCTCCCTCTCTCTCTCTCCCCTCCCTCCCTCCCTCCCTTGCTCCCTCTCTTCTCTTCTCTTCTCTTCTATTCCCTCCCTCCCTCACTCCCTCCCTCTCTCTCTCCCTCTCTTCTCTTCTCTTCTCTTCTCTCTCTCCCTCCCTCCCTTTCTCTCTCCCTTACTGTCCCTGTCCCTCATCCTCTTTTTCCCTGTATTCTTAACAGTGGTTATGGTTTCAAAACTGTAATTCATTTAAAAAGAGAGCACATTCACTACAACTAGATAACTGTAATTAGGGATAGAAAGAATATAACAGACATGTACATTGGGTTTCGATATCTAAAAAATGATATCATTTATTTTAATAGACATAAACATATACCATCTCATATAACAGTAGACATGTCACAACATAACGGACATGTAAATAAGCGATAACTGGACAGTGTAAAGAAAAGCACATAAGTTTTCAAAAAGAGATCAGAACAGTACACATACACAGTGCACACGGACAGATACAATGTTTGGTGTTGGGGTTAAATGGAATGTCAATGTCTGGCAGGTTTGGGCCGACTCGCCACGCTCCTGGGACAAAGTTGTTGGTGCCAGTCTCGGGATTATCCAGCTGCAGGTTCTGTAGGCTGGGTCGCGCATCCTCATGAGGTTGTGCAGAACCATGCATGCGTTGACAATGACCTTCACGGTGGAGGGGTGGTGATGTATAGTGGTCAGCAGCACTTGGAAGCATTCTTCACCACTCTCCTAGCTCAGGACAGCTGGTAGTTGAACAGTCACTCCTCATTGTTCAACCCCCTCTTGCCGTACGGCTTCATCATGGATGGCCGCAGGGTGAAGGCATCATCACCGATGAGGAAATATGGCACATCATTCTGGCCGTCCACGATGGGTTCAGGGTGCAGAAAGCGAATGGTGCCACCTTCAGCACCCGCCTTCAGCTCGGAGTCGTTGTAGATCTGGGCATCAGATGCGGAGCCCAAACCCCCAAGATCTGCCCAGATAAACTTGTAGTCCGCATCTACTAGTGCCAACAGGACCACGGAGTAAAACCCCTTGTAGTTGTAGTAGAGTGACCCACTGTTTGGAGGGCACCGGCAGGCGATGTGCTTCCCATCCAGAGCACCACAGGTATGGGGGAAGTTCCACTTCTCAAAGAATAGGTCCGCAATGGCATGCCATCCTTCTGGAGTCATTGGACAAGTCATGACCTCGTCCATGTACTCGCGGACGATGGCCTGACAGACTTCACGCACTATGAGCATGGCATATGCATAGCGTATGAGCAGCGTATGAGCCTTACATTGCCATACCCTGGAATCTTTTTAGCATGCACAAACAATTTTGGACGGACACGCGTATGACGGTGTATGACGGGATACGCCAGGCGTATACGACGTATGCAAAGCGTATGCATAGCGCATGACGGTGTATGTGACGCAATCCGTTATGCCGGCATATGTTTACGCCATACGCCGTAGTGTGACAGCCCCTTTAGAAATGTACTATGCCTCCGCCTATGCTTAAATCAAACCATATCACCAGTGTAGTGTAAAGAATGGGAGAAGTATTCTGAAAATGCATGCTCAATGAAGGGCTTGTTTTGTCTGTTGTGCACACTCATGGTGACTTTATAGTGCTGCCCCATTGGGAGACCAGGCCACCAGCACCATGACCTGATTTTCCACTCAGTCACATCATCCTGACACTGAACCAACCAGTCCTTGCCCTATCCTAATAATGCCAAGCACCTGGCTAGGAAACAACAAGTATCAATCTTTAAGTCATTCCTTTGACTCGACCGGTGTTCAAACCCACAAAGATTCGGATAACTCAATCTCCCAAAACAGGAGATGGACATTCAACTCATTCGTCCATCCAGTCTGGTGATTAGAAAAAGCATGGGCTGATGATCCAGTGAAATTTGACCCCTTATTCACCACATGCTACTAATTACTCCTTGTGTTGCTTATTTACTTGCCCTCAAGCAAAAATGAGAGACTCCTAATCTGAAGGTCGGTGGTTCGATTCCCCGTGCCCCCACCTCTGCAAATTTGGATTTCCACCGCTGTGTATAACTTACAGCATCATCAAAGGCCAATTGCTCTCATACCATGTCTATGTGGTGGGGGAGGTTAAAAATCCCTTGGGTCGGTAAAAGTGTAGGCTCGGGCTTTCTATCGACAAACTGTCTAATGGTGAAAACAAGTCTATTCAGGCTTATCCATAATAGGCAGTATAAATCTTCAAGAAGAGCTGGTTGGGTCTCCTCTTTTCGTTGGTGCTTACCCTTCTCCCCTACATAGTAGACCACAGTGTGTTATGACCCCCCCCCCCTCCCACCAGCCGATGTTACCTCTCCGGGATACATTGCCACCGGCCAGATTACATTGGGCACTGATGGTTTTGGCTACTTGTTTTGCCAACTACAGGATATCAACAGTAACAGCTGGAAGGCAACTGGATAGTACTGCTATCGTTGCTTTAGTGGCACCATCTACTGGAAAACAATTGAAATCACCAGAAGCCAACGTTCCTTCCACCCCATGCCTTAGTTACTCGCGTGCCCATGTTTCATGTGCAGGGTTGCTGAAGAACAGCATAGAACAAAATACAAATAGCATGAATTCCCAATCTAATATGTTAAATAAATTGTTCAAATACTTGCGTATCACACAAGCCACTGCCTTTGACGGATGAGTTTATGAAATCATGTAGATTAATATACTTTAAAAGATTAAGGCAATTAAAAATCCATGGGCCACCCTCTTGGAATGGTGCCAATCTCGCCCAGCTGGTTGGTTGTTGGCGTTTTATGTTCTATCAACATCTAAGGTCATATCAGGATGGGTGCCGACTTTTGATAGTGCACACTTATGGCAACATTATAGTCAGGCCACTGGCACCATAATCCGATATCCCACTCAACCACATTGTTCATGTTGCGGCGGTAACATGGGTAATTTGGCACGCAGGACCGAATCGCCCACTTAACCTCAAACTCTATGGCAGCTGACACTGGCGCCACCTACATTCTTTCCCCGTAACTACACGCGCCACCACTGCCACCTGGCGATTCGGGCCCACACTGCCGATTTGAGCACCGAGTAGCTGCGTGGTTACTGCAGAGCCAGTCTTTGTCTTTCTCACCATGCCATCAACTCAAAAGAAATGGCACAGAGATGATACACCAGAACCACCAAACCGCACCGGACCCTGCACCAGTAAAAAAGACCCGTGGGCAACCAACATCCATGGTCCTGTGTGAAAAGACTACAAAGAAAACAATGTCTTGTTCAAGTCGCACCGAGGAGCGGCGTGAGAGTGTGCAGTCCACCGACAGTCCAATGGCAGCGACACTGCACAACGGAAATCTGATGCTACATCACTACTTCCAGCACTCAGCGCATTCCAGGATCGGATGGATGACAGGCTTGACCGGATCTCGAACAATATGACGGATCGGCTCGACGACATCGAGTGTTCCACGGCAAAAAGCCGGTGCATGGTGTCACCGCAACCTGGCTTCCAAGATGGCGCCCGGGAGATGCGTTCCACGACCGCCGTGGCTTGCGCTGTTGACCACCATCACCGACAGGAGTGATGTGGTGAATGAGCTGCTAGCTGCAGCCAGCACTGCCCAAGGCGATAAAAGAGGTAACAACGTCATAGCCCCCCATAGATGCTTTATCCACGGCCACCGCAGTACAAAAATCAGTCTGGAGCAGGCAATATGGGCCGAATACTTCACCGTGCTTTGCCACATGATCAAAGACAAGGCAATGTCAACGAGCTGGATAGAGACACAGCTAGATCACCAGCACCAACTAGCAACCATGGCGACACAGTATGATTGGCTGACATGCCGCCGGTGGTCGGAGAGCGTCTTCACCATGATCGGAGACAGCCGGCTTCCATACAGTTGGGCCGACCAATACGCGATTAAGGACATACAATGGGATGCATGCGTAGAAGGCATGCGGCTGGATGGGAAGAAGGCCCACCATAATAACAATGATGACAGTGCGGCATGGATAACAGACAGCACCACGATACTTGCTGACAGGTCGGAATATGTAAGCCCTGTATACAATAAAGACACGGATGGGAAGCCATGCCCAAAATGGAACTAGGGTGATGACTGCGGCTTCACTACGACAAACGGGATGCAGCCTGATCATAAATGCCACCTATGCACATGGTGCGCCACTAAATATGCAAAGGCCAACCTACACGCCAAGAAGGACTGCCAGAACAAAAGGAGGTTCTTTGATCACAAGAATGGCACAGAGAAAGCAGCGCCGAAAGCAGACTTTTATTAGGCGGCCGACCAATCAAAATAACTGACGATGGCACGGTTGATGGTGCGCCGCACGGTGAGCGCATCGGCCCATATTACACCAAGCGGCAACTCGGCACACCGGAGGCACTGGCATCACCTGCTACCGCCAACCCTGTGACAGTGGCCACATGACACACATTGCCGACTTTGTACACAAGGAGGTGGAGTGTGGTGTGCTAATCGGCCCCTTTAAGTGCCCCCCCTTTAGGTCGTGGACTCAGATCAGTCCGTGTATGACCGCCCTAAATTCAATTTGGCGCATAGGCGTCCATCGTCGATCTTTCATATCCAGGGAAGGTCAGTGTGAATGCAGGCATAAGTGAATCCGAATACCAGGGGCCCCTATGTCCTACACCCTCCCATGAATGGTCGACCTCGCGGATGAGGTGATACGCCTCGGACGTGGCTGGTATCTGTGGTGGGTGCCTTGACCTTCTTTGGTGTCTTCTTGATGGCCATAGGCTTCTTAACCTTCTTGACGGTCTTCTTTGGGGTAGTCTACACCTTCTTGGGCTTCTCTCGACCTTGCCTAGTTTGAAGGAACCAGCGGCGCCGGTGCCTTTGGTCTGGACCAATTTCCCAGCAGCCACTGCGGACTTGAGGTAACGCTTGATGAATGAACCGGGCTTACCGACAGCTGTGCACCTGCCCACTCTCTACTCCTTCCCTGGGCATAACACATGAAGGCCGCTATTACATTGATGCAGCACCCCCATTCGGATGTAGGACTTCCTCGATGGCCTGCGCCAGGAACACAAATGCCATAGTACACCTCATGAGGAAGAAGGGCCATTTCATAATGTGCTACCTCAACTATTTCGTCGGTGCCGCTGCTACCCACCAACAAGCACAAGAGGCATACGATGACATGCTCTGGCTCACCCACACCCTGGGCCTCGAGCTCTCCCCACCAAAATGTGTACCGCCCACGACCCAGATTGAGTGGCTTGGGTTTGACATCTCCACAAGACACATGTGGCTCAAGATCCCACTGGATATGCTTGCCGATGTGCTGACCGAGTGTCGCCTCTGGTCTGTCGGCAAGAGAGCATCATGCCAGGACCTCCAGAGGCTGGTTGGTAGGCAGCAGCACATTGCCAAATGCATCAGGCCGGCCAGGAAGTTCATCTCCAGGATTCTTTCCACCCTCAGGAATGCCCTGATGAATGGACATAGCATGGTTCGACAAGTTTGCCGAGTCATTCAATGGCTACGTCCTGCTGCATCCAGCCCCAAAGATCAACTGGCAGATAGAGTGTGACTCCTCCCTCACTGGGGCAGGTGCCCACTCGCCCACACACTACTGTGCCGAGCGTTATCCTGAATGGATCACGAATGAAAGCATGACCATAGCTCAGCCCGAGGCCGTCAACCCCATCGCAGCAATCAAGGCCCTGCTGTCCCTGAGGCCATATCAACACACCATCCACGTCAGCACTGACAATGCAGAATCACAGTACATGCTCTCAGAAGGAAAGGGCCGCGACCCTGTCCTGTGCCAGAGATATCTGGCTTGTCGCAGCAAAATTATGCATGGACATACAAATATACCACACGCCGAGCAAAGATCTGGTGCTGGCCGATGCCCTGAGCAGGTGCCACAACGACCCCTCAGCTCATCACATAGCCGAGATCATGGTGTCACATCATGGCCTATTGCAATTCCATGATGACTTCGCCAACACCTTAACCCCAGGCCTGTAAACCTGGCTCTACCCCTAAAATACTTGGCTTTCATCCCCAGCTTTCTCCACACAACACCACAAGCGACTGAGGAAGATGATCTCTGCGTGACTGACCCCCGGGACCGCGCGCAATACGAACCATACATGCACCAGCATCGAGCCAACCCGACACAGCCAACCCAGCTCTCATACATCCTACACCTTGCAAAGGACCTCAGGATGCCTGGGGCATCCCTGAACTACATCAGTGGGGCCCGCACCTGGGTCCGAAAGGCTGGTGGGTCCCCTCTGGCATATGATACATACCCTGTGGGTCTGCTGAAGAAAGGGATACAAAGAAGATCCGACCACGTACCTGCCCAGGCGCCCCCCCATCACCCCTGAACATAGGGGCCGGCCCCAATGGACGTGTACTAACAGCAGCCATGCTGATGGCTTACTTCACGATATTAAGACAATCGAACCTACTCGAATCCACTTACCCGGCCACCCGTGGACACGCCCTCCACACCTCAGATGTTACACTGATGCCCGAGGGCATGAACGTCCACATAGCCTCGACTAAGACCGATGGAGAGCCGGCGAACTCACCGACATCGCTGTTCCCGCAATACCCGGCTCGCCATACTGCTCCATCGCAGCCTGGATGGACTACGCAATGTACATGCCGCTACAACTACGCGGTCCCGCATCCATCACCACCTCGGGCATGCCCATATGCCCCTCCACATTGCTCACACTGGTGACAAACGGCCATCTGGCGCCACAAACAGTCACCCTCCACAGATTGGGCAGTGGAGGCACCCAAGCTTGTTGTAAAGTCGACGGCTGGCAGTTCGAGTGGTCTAGATAGGCTAATAAGAAATCACTACAGGCAAGGAAGGAAAGTAGATAAAGAGTGAAAGGTAGGAGAGTGAGACTCCGTCATTCATTGTATATATAATTTCAAGAAACAAGATGGTGGTGATCACATGATCCAGTCTTCCAATCACTAACAGGCATTCCTCTATCCACCAATGAGGGTTCAATATCCTTGTAACCAAGGCATGGTTAGATTTGGCTACAGTGCTATGTTGTGTCTGGTGTGCAGTGATCCATAAATAAGACTTGGAGGGGAGGGGGTATGTGACGAGAGTTCCAAAGACTCTCTCACAAGTCAAGAAGTGACCCTCTCTCACTATCTATATTGATATACAATTTCTATCTTTAATTAGTAATGGATCACCAACTCCACATATACCTCATATGCCTTTGGTTTTACATACCATCTACCAGAATATAGACTAGTTTGCAATTTATTATAGAGTAGTTCTCCATAGCCCATATCTCAAATATTGGAAAATTTTACATTGTGCCGCACTCGGCTTGACCCTGGAGATGACATCCAGAAGTTTGGCACCTGGACCTCAGCAGCAGTCCACCAATACGTGCCCCATGACGCCATCAAAGCCTGCCCCATCACACTCTCCAGTACTTTTGGTTGAGCGCGGGGAACATACACCCTAAACATTTCAATTAAGAACTGACATAATCAAACAAGAATACCATCTGAAGATAAATAACAACCAATACAAAACCTGACTTATACCGATTCGTGTCCTGAGTTGATAATTGTTCATGTTGCGGCGGCAACATGGGTAATTTGGCGTGCGGGACTGAATCGCACGCTTAACCTTGAACTCTATGGCAGCTGACATTGGGGCCACCTACATTCTTTCCCCGTAACTACACACGCCACCACTGCCATATGGCGGTTCGGGCCTGCACTGCCGATTTGAGCACCTGGTAGCTCACTTTCGCGAGTGAGCCCGAACCTGTCACGTGGTTACTGCAGAGCCAGTCTTCTTTTTCTTTCTCAGCCGTCCCACCCACCCATCTATAAGAAGACAACATTGAACGCTGGAAACAGACACCCTAGATATTTCAATTACGAACTGACATAGCAGAACAAGCATACTATCTGAAGATAAATAGTAACCAATAATAAAACCCAACTTATACAGATTCGTGTCCTGCATTGATAATTATCCTGATACTGAGTTAACCAGTCCTTGCCCCATCCTATTAATATTGATCGCCAGGCTAGGAAGTGACAAGGACTGGTTAGCTCAGTGTCAGGATAATGTGGTTGAGTGAGATATCAGGTAAACATTTTGTGGGAGGGGGGGGGCATGCCCCCCACACACCCCTAGCAATGTTCTCTAACAACATATCACAGGGACCAGTTTCTCTACAGCTTAATTTTGTTGTTGTTATAAATATCTTTATTTTTCTGAACAAAGGCCTTTTTGTCAGTGCTGAGGCACTGGTCTTCCAGCCATTATTGGACCAGAAAAGTGCAATTTTAAAGGTTCGGAAATGTGTGTGCATATTTGTTCAGGACTGAACCATGGACTGGTGCTCCTAGATTCGCATTCATGATGCATATCCAAGGGGTATTATTTGGAATGATACAAATACACCCATTAGGATGGTCCTCCACGTGATACACAAAAGCACATTAACTGCTGGCACCGGTACACAGAACGAGACAGCACAAGTGGTAAAACTAAGTACTGTACATAACTTTACACCTAGTTCAAGTAATATAATCAGTGTAAGACTGTTCAGTGTGGTTATTGCGATCCTTTACTGATGAAGCAGTCTAACATTGGCAGAAACTCATGCACCAATATATACATATATATCTGCTGTATAAGATAAATATTCTAAGGGATAACATAATATTGTAATTAATATATCCCAACCAATTCCCAGCACCAGTGTGAAAGGCTGCATATGGCCAGTTCCCTCTGGTCTGTCACGATAATCAGGAAAAACACGAAGACAGCAAGTATAATTATGGTAACTTTAATCAAGGTAAGGTTGAAACGTCCGGTTACACAATGTCAGCTCAAAAATGCTTATAAACGAGGCTAGAGATGCTATGGCCCTACCAATATCATACGTGGGGTGGGTGGGAGGCCACTTTTAAAGTCTGGTCAAAGTCTCCTGGCTCCTCCAGTCGTAATGACAGAAACCCACTGCTGTGTTGCCTTATATAGCTAACTTGTACCCACAAAGCAGCGCGTCAACAGTTTAAGCACACTGCCTGCTACGTCATCAGAACCTGAGATCCACGGCGGCGAGGCTAAAGAACACACCGCTAGTCGGCGACTGGGTTAAAAACGTAGTTCTGACGAATTCCGCTAGTCGGCGCCAAAGACGTCCTGGCTACTGGCACGCCTTGTACTGTCTTCGTGATCCTGGTTACCTGCAATGCCAAAGCATTACGCATAATGCAACATGGAAGTACGACGACAAAGAAGAAACATATGCTCCCACATTTTATTCCATATCTCTTCCCACAGCAGTGTCACAGAACCAAGTTACCCGCACCTGACCAGCCAGGTCACAGCTAACCTCTCAAGGTGGTGGGAGCCACTACTGGGGTGGGCCACTGAGGGGCCCACCCGCCAGCTGTAATATATGCATAATAGAGATCTAGGCATGCGGTGGGAACAAAGGAATATGTAAATGAGATGATGTCATAGACAAAGGGTGCCGGTGGTTCAGGACCCTGGGTGGTGGAGAAAGCATTCAGTATCCAGAAGTCAAAGTGTTCAGACGGTGTACTTTCACACCAGCTAGCTTGTGGCCACCTGCTGTCATATATAAGCAATAGTAGGTGGCGTAGTCCCTGCCACCACCGTGTGAATGGACTACTACAGTTGTATGTATCTGTGGTATTCAATATGGCGGGCTTGAAATTTCTGTGGGGTTGATAGTGATTTTGGCACCACCTATGTCAGGTATTATAATTAAACTGAGAACATTTTCACTACACTCGTTCCACAACTGTAACTGTGCTAGATAAAAGATTCACCTCTTTCTAGAGGGGTGAATGATGTATGTTGACGAGGCAACATCGTTAATTCACAGGCGAGGCTAGTCAAACCCGCTCTTGTAACCTGCCCTTCCCACGTGACCCTCCCTCACAGCTCTCCACACTTTGGTCCTTGCTCTCGGCAAAGCAACAACAAATTCCCCACCCACCTAACCCTATTCCAGAAGGGGTTAAGTGCTGATTCCTTCAAATTACTACTGTTATGGCTTCATGTCACTCCAGCTAGATGAAGCTCCTCTCATTATGATATCCAACCTGATCACTGAACTGACATTAGCCTTCCAGACCACAGTGCCAGTCACCTCCACTTGAGCCAGCCTCACTCGCCATCGTGGCACTGTTTGATGATCTACTGATTTTCCTTTATTGATTATCTTTGTTTAGATTATCCTGATAACTTTATTTGCTAAAGTTTCTACTCTTTACTGATGAGTAACTCTGAGTAATGTTGAATAAATCTAACTCCAAAACCCTGACTCTATTCTTTATCCGATCGCTAGGAATTACAACCCTCCTCAAATACTGGTCTGTGCCACCTCATATAGTTTCCTAAATACATTCTAACAATTATTAATCAACCTTTCTTTTTTTACGGGAATTTGTTTCCCTCAGCCACAAATATATAATTGTGAGCTTTTTAATTTAATGAGTGTCTATTGGTACATAATTGATTGTCTCCTTTTACATGTAAACGTTGGTTTGAACACAATGTAAAGCAACCACCAATCAATCAATCATTCCTCAAATACGAGCAAAAGCTGCTTCAGCAGGCATTATCTGTGGAGCTAGTGGTTCCAATGTGCAGCGTATGTCTGTATTGGCATAGAATTCAGACATTTTTAGAGATTGCAAAAAAAAAAGATGGCATCCACAGAAAACGCTCGATTTGACTCTTGAAGTCTATTAACCTTGCTTGATTTCATAAAATATTCACATAGAAGCACAGTAGCAAAGGTATTACATATAAAGTCGACAGCAAAAAGTATGCTTCCAATACAATATCTTTATTTGAACCGATGATTCCAGTTACTGGTGGAAAATGCTTGCTGAATTCAAACCGCTTTTCAATCTTCCGAAGGAATTTATACTGTTATTAACAGTCAATCAGGTAGGAACAGTTGTGCAATCAGGTGACAGTGTTACCTGATTTATCCATGGAATATAGGCAGACACTCTGGTAAAGACTTCTGGTAATGCACCACATTGTACTTTTGATCCAAAACTGGTTATACCATACTGCACCATTGCTTTCCCGGACTTCGTCACAAGTGGGCCACCTGAATCTCCCTGCAAACAGTAGAAAACAAAGGTTTGTTTTTGTTTCGTTAAATGTTTGTTAATACAATACACCAAGGTTCTTAATAATTTTAACATATCAAATTCTGAGTCCTTTAAGGACTTTCCAAGACCTTTCAGTGCACAATTCCTGGATGTCTTTGTGATGTTTTTTAAGAAAAAATACCTTGAAACCCATTGATTCATGGTGTCAAATGCAAAGTGTACATAAGCATTACAAAAAAACAATAAACATGATTGTTTGTTTGTTGTTGCTTTATGTCCTAGCAACAGCTAAGGCTGTTGCTAGGACATAAACAAAGTAATGTTGCTTGGACAAGTCAGTCCCCGTCCCTCAGGACGGGGACTGACTTGTGACAGTGCGGACTCATGGCAACTTTATAGTGCTGCCCCACTGGGATAGCAGGCCCCCAGCACCATCACCTGATATCCCACTCAGGCACATTATCCTGACACTGAGCCAACCAGTCCTTGCCCTATTCTAATAATACTAAGTGCCTGGCTAGGGAGCGACAAGTCTACATTTTTAAGTCATTGGTTTGACTCGACCAGGGTTTGAACCCATGAAGGTTCGGATCCTCCGATCTCCCGAAACAGGAGATGGACGCTCAACTCATTGGGCCATCCCGTCTGGTCATATATACATGTACACACACATATATCTATATATACTGTATAAGAATTATACAAGTATAATAACCCGGAATTCCCTACTTGCTCCTCAGCTCCACCCACCAATCATCGGGTGATGGAGCCTGGAGCTAGCCATCTACTGCTCCAACCTACTCAACCTCAACTCCGACAGTGGGGCCTCCTCCACTGCTTGCTGTCAGCTCCTAACCTCATTCACTGTACCGCCAAATTTATTCTCTTATATACATATGAATATGTATGTGAGAGTAGCCAGAATTCTGAAATCACTTACGTTGCAAGGCCCTTTGTTCTTTTGTTTGGCACAGATCATCCTGGTTGTTATGGTCTTTTTATTCCAGCGTTTACGACACTGCATTCTCGATATGTGTTTCATACGTGCCATCTGCAGTGTATTTGACATCTTGTTGCGTGCTAGGGATGGATTAGATCAGTTCATCATGCTTAGGACACATGTGTATACCTATGACTTGGGAACCTTGATTCAGGTGAGTCTATTTTCAGACTCAAAGAGAACATGGGTGATGGCGAGTGTGTTCACAGATTACATAGTGGGTTGTGGGAATGTGTCAAAACTTACATGGTTTGACAAGTGGAAGGATAAGTCTGCATGATAATCCGCAAGGACAGATTGACAGAATGATGAGAATTTGAATGAAAATGACTGCTTCCTGACCTAGATTGGATTAGTACACAGGGACCTCTCAGCTTCCTGCCAATGGCTGCCATGTTTACATGTGAGATCTGTCAATTCAAACTTTAAAGTTAATTGATCTACTGGACTAATCCACTAATCAGTTCAAAAGTTGAAGAATATATTTTGCTGTTTAGATTCAGAATGTATGCACTCATTTCATTTACCCACATTTTCTTCACTTTTTATATAGGATTGTTCTTCACCCCTACTCAGGCTACTGTAGTATGGGGTGAATCTTTTATCAACTTTCCACTCAGACACTTACCAGCATTATGGGTGGCGCCCCAGCCAGTCACCAATACAGTTTGCCTATGCTTTAGTTCCTTGAATGGACAAGGAAGGATTACAGCTCTCCTGTGGGGCAAGGACATGTTTATTGACATCTTAAGCTCCAACACCGCAATATCATCATCGGGGGGTGAGTACGCCGGATGGATCTATTACATAATACAAAAAATATATATAAGATCAGGTAGTT
>JASIRB010001699.1:0-47328 GCA_030323885.1 Branchipolynoe longqiensis | reverse complement strand
GACACTCAAACACATTTTACTAAGTTGCGTTGATTTTTTGGCCCTGCGCCAACGGTTCTACACTGCAGGCAGTATGCATGACCTTTTTACTAAGGTAAAACAGGAAAACATTTTAGCCTTTTTGAGGGCAGCTGGACTGTACCACCTTATATAGTTTACTAAATGGATTCTATTAATTATTAATGAAACTTTTCTTTTTCTATGGGAATTTGTTTCCCTTGACCACAGATATATGATTGTGAGCTTTCTAATTTAATTAGTGTCTATTGGCACATAATTGATTGTCTGCTTTTACATGTAAAAGCTATGGTTTGAACAAAAAACAAACATTTCTCGCCGTGAATAGGGCCTATGCTGCCGACACAGCGTAAAGCAACCACCAATCAATCAATCAATGAGCTCACATAACTGCTCACTTAACTGCTCACTTAACTGCTCACTGAGCTGCTCACTGAGCTGCTCACTGAACTGCTCACTGAGCTGCTCACTGAGATGCTCACTGAACTGCTCACTGAGCTGCTCACGGAGTTACTCATTTAACTGCTCACTTAATTGCTCACTTAAATGCTCACTTCTCACTGAGCTGTTCACATAACTGTTCACTGAGCTACTCACTGAGCTGCTCACTTAACTGCTCACTTAAATACTCACTGAGCTGCTCACTGAGCTGCTCCTTTAACTGCTCACTTAACTGCTCACTGAGCTTCTCACTGAGCTGTTCACTTAACTGCTTACTGAACTACTCACTGAGCTGCTCACTTAACTGCTCACTTGACTGCTCACTTAACTGCTCACTGAGCTGCTCACTGAACTGCTCACTGAACTGCTCACTTAATTGCTCACTGAGCTACTCACTGAGCTGCTCATTTAACTGCTTACTGAAATACTCACTGAGCTGCTCACTTAACAGCTCACTTAACTGCTCACTTAACTGCTCACTGAGCTGCTCACTGAGCTGCTCACTGAACTGCTCACTGAGCTGTTCACGGAGTTACTCATTTAACTGCTCACTTAACTGCTCACTGAGCTTCTCACTGAGCTGTTCACTTAACTGCTTACTGAACTACTCACTGAGCTGCTCACTTAACTGCTCACTTAACTGCTCACTTCTCACTGAGCTGTTCACTTAACTGTTCACCGAGCTACTCACTGAGCTGTTCACTGAGCTGCTCACTGAGCTGCTCACTTAACTGCTCACTTAAATGCTCACTGAGCTGCTCACTGAGCTGCTCACTTAACTGCTCACTTAACTGCTCACTGAGCTGCTCACTGAGCTGTTCACTTAACTGCTCACTTAACTGCTCACTGAGCTACTCACTGAGCTGCTCACTTAACTACTCAGTTAACTGCTCACTGAGCTTCTCACTGAGCTGTTCACTTAACTGCTTACTGAACTATTCACTGAGCTGCTCACATAACTGCTCACTTAACTGCTCACTTAACTGCTCACTGAGCTGCTCACTGAGCTGCTCACTGAAGTGCTCACTGAGCTGCTCACGGAGTTACTCATTTAACTGCTCACTTAATTGCTCACTTAAATGCTCACTTCTCACTGAGCTGTTCACTTAACTGTTCACTGAGCTACTCACTGAGCTGCTCACTTAACTGCTCACTTAACTGCTCACTGAGCTGCTCAATGAGCTGCTCACTGAGCTGCTCACGGAGTTACTCATTTAACTGCTCACTTAATTGCTCACTTAAATGCTTACTTCTCACTGAGCTGTTCACTTAACTGTTCACTGAGCTACTCACTGAGCTGCTCACTTAACTGCTCACTTAAATGCTCACTGAGCTGCTCACTGAGCTGCTCATTTAACTGCTCACTTAACTGCTCACTGAGCTTCTCACTGAGCTGTTCACTTAACTGCTTACTGAACTACTCACTGAGCTGCTCACTTAACTGCTCACTTAACTGCTCACTGAACTGCTCACTGAGCTGTTCACTTAACTGCTCACTTAATTGCTCACTGAGCTACTCACTGAGCTGCTCATTTAACTGCTCACTTAACTGCTCACTGAGCTTCTCACTGAGCTGTTCACTTAACTGCTTACTGAACTACTCACTGAGCTGCTCACTTAACTGCTCACTTAACTGCTTACTGAGCTGCTCACTGAGCTGCTCACTGAACTGCTCACTGAGCTGCTCACGGAGTTACTCATTTAACTGCTCACTTAATTGCTCACTGAGCTTCTCACTGAGCTGTTCACTTAACTGCTTACTGAACTACTCACTGAGCTGCTCACTTAACTGCTCACGTAACTGCTCACTTCTCACTGAGCTGTTCACTTAACTGTTCACCGAGCTACTCACTGAGCTGCTCACTGAGCTGCTCACTGAGCTGCTCACTGAGCTGTTCACTTAACTGCTCACTGAGCTACTCACTGAGCTGCTCACTGAACTGCTCACTTAACTGCTCACTGAGCTTCTCACTGAGCTGTTCACTTAACTGCTTACTGAAATACTCACTGAGCTGCTCACTTAACTGCTCACTACTGTCATTAACTGCTCACTACTGTCACTGAGCTCTCACTGAGCTGCTCACTTAACGCTACTGAAATACTCACTGAGCTGCTCACTTAACTGCTCACTTAACTGCTCACTGAGCTGCTCACTGAGCTGCTCACTGAACTGCTCACTGAGCTGCTCACGGAGCTACTCATTTAACTGCTCACTTAACTGCTCACTGAGCTTCTCACTGAGCTGTTCACTTAACTGCTTACTGAACTACTCACTGAGCTGCTCACTTAACTGCTCACTTAACTGCTCACTGAGCTGCTCACTGAACTGCTCACTGAACTGCTCACTTAATTGCTCACTCAGCTACTCACTCAGCTGCTCATTTAACTGCTTACTGAAATACTCACTGAGCTGCTCACTTAACTGCTCACTGAGCTGCTCAATGAGCTGCTCACTGAACTGCTCACGGAGCTGTTCATGGAGTTACTCATTTAACTGCTCACTTAACTGCTCACTGAGCTTCTCACTGAGCTGTTCACTTAACTGCTTACTGAACTACTCACTGAGCTGCTCACTTAACTGCTAACTTAACTGCTCACTTAACTGCTCACTTCTCACTGAGCTGTTCACTTAACTGTTCACCGAGCTATTCACTGAGCTGTTCACTGAGCTGCTCACTGAGCTGCTCACTGAGCTGTTCACTTAACTGCTCACTTAACTGCTCACTGAGCTACTCACTGAGCTGCTCACTTAACTACTCAGTTAACTGCTCACTGAGCTTCTCACTGAGCTGTTCATTTAACTGTTTACTGAACTATTCACTGAGCTGCTCACATAACTGCTCACTTAACTGCTCACTTAACTGCTCACTGAGCTGCTCACTGAAGTGCTCACTGAGCTGCTCACGGAGTTACTCATTTAACTGCTCACTTAATTGCTCACTTAAATGCTCACTTCTCACTGAGCTGTTCACTTAACTGTTCACTGAGCTACTCACTGAGCTGCTCACTTAACTGCTCACTTAACTGCTCACTGAGCTGCTCAATGAGCTGCTCACTGAGCTGCTCACGGAGTTACTCATTTAACTGCTCACTTTATTGCTCACTTAAATGCTTACTTCTCACTGAGCTGTTCACTTAACTGTTCACTGAGCTACTCACTGGGCTGCTCACTTAACTGCTCACTTAAATGCTCACTGAGCTGCTCACTGAGCTACTCACTGAACTGCTCACTGACCTGCTCACGGAGATACTCATTTAACTGCTCACTTAACTGCTCACTGAGCTTCTCACTGAGCTGTTCACTTAACTGCTTACTGAACTACTCACTGAGCTGCTCACTTAACTGCTTACGTAACTGCTCACTTCTAACTGAGCTGTTCACTTAACTGTTCACCGAGCTACTCACTGAGCTGCTCACTGAGCTGCTCACTGAGCTGCTCACTGAGCTGTTCAGTTAACTGCTCACTGAGCTTCTCACTGAGCTGTTCACTTAACTGCTTACTGAAATACTCACTGAGCTGCTCACTTAACTGCTCACTTAACTGCTCACTGAGCTGCTCAATGAGCTGCTCACTTAATTGCTCACTGAGCTACTCACCGAGCTGCTCATTGACCTGCTCACTTAACTGCTCACTGACCTTCTCACTGAGTTGTTCACTTAACTGCTTACTGAACTACTCACTGAGCTGCTCACTTAACTGCTCACTTAACTGCTCACGTAACTGCTCACTTAACTGGTCACTTAACTGCTCACGGAGCTGCTCACTGAGATGCTCACTGAACTGCTCACTGAGCTGCTCACGGAGTTACTCATTTAACTGCTCACTTAATTGCTCACTTAAATGCTCACTTCTCAATGAGCTGTTCACTTAACTCTTCACTGAGCTACTCACTGAGCTGCTCACTTAACTGCTCACTTAAATGCTCATAATGCTCACTGAGCTGCTCATACTCTCACTACTGCTCACTGACTCTCACTGAGCTGTTCACTTAACTGCTTACTGAACTACTCACTGAGCTGCTCACTTAATTGTTCACTTAACTGCTCACTGAGCTGCTCACTGAGCTGCTCACTGAACTGCTCACTGAGCTGTTCACTTAACTGCTCACTTAACTACTCACTGAGCTTCTCACTGAGCTGTTCACTTAACTGCTTACTGAACTACTCACTGAGCTGCTCACTGAGCTGCTCACTTAACTGCTCACTGAGCTGCTCACTGAACTGCTCACTGAACTGCTCACTTAATTGCTCACTGAGCTACTCACTCAGCTGCTCATTTAACTGCTTACTGAAATACTCACTGAGCTGCTCACTTAACTGCTCACTGAGCTGCTCAATGAGCTTCTCACTGAACTGCTCACTGAGCTGTTCACGGAGTTACTCATTTAACTGCTCACTTAACTGCTCACTGAGCTTCTCACTGAGCTGTTCACTTAACTGCTTACTGAACTACTCACTGAGCTGCTCACTTAACTGCTCACTTAACTGCTCACTTCTCACTGAGCTGTTCACTTAACTGTTCACCGAGCTATTCACTGAGCTGTTCACTGAGCTGCTCACTGAGCTGTTCACTTAACTGCTCACTTAACTGCTCACTGAGCTACTCACTGAGCTGCTCACTTAACTACTCAGTTAACTGCTCACTGAGCTTCTCACTGAGCTGTTCATTTAACTGCTTACTGAACTATTCACTGAGCTGCTCACATAACTGCTCACTTAACTGCTCACTTAACTGCTCACTGAGCTGCTCACTGAAGTGCTCACTGAGCTGCTCACGGAGTTACTAATTTAACTGCTCACTTAATTGCTCACTTAAATGCTCACTTCTCACTAAGCTGTTCACTTAACTGTTCACTGAGCTACTCACTGAGCTGCTCACTTAACTGCTCACTTAACTGCTCACTGAGCTGCTCAATGAGCTGCTCACTGAACTGCTCACTGAGCTGCTCACTGAGCTGCTCACGGAGTTACTCATTTAACTGCTCACTTAATTGCTCACTTAAATGCTTACTTCTCACTGAGCTGTTCACTTAACTGTTCACTGAGCTACTCACTGAGCTGCTCACTTAACTGCTCACTTAAATGCTCACTGAGCTGCTGACTGAGCTACTCACTGAACTGCTCACTGACCTGCTCACGGAGATACTCATTTAACTGCTCACTTAACTGCTCACTGAGCTTCTCACTGAGCTGTTCACTTAACTGCTTACTGAACTACTCACTGAGCTGCTCACTTAACTGCTTACGTAACTGCTCACTTCTAACTGAGATGTTCACTTAACTGTTCACCGAGCTACTCACTGAGCTGCTCACTGAGCTGCTCACTGAGCTGCTCACTGAGCTGCTCACTGAGCTGTTCACTTAACTGCTCATTGAGCTACTCACTGAGCTGCTCACTGAACTGCTCAGTTAACTGCTCACTGAGCTTCTCACTGAGCTGTTCATTTAACTGCTTACTGAACTATTCACTGAGCTGCTCACATAACTGCTCACTTAACTGCTCACTTAACTGCTCACTGAGCTGCTCACTGAAGTGCTCACTGAGCTGCTCAAGGAGTTACTCATTTAACTGCTCACTTAATTGCTCACTTAAATGCTCACTTCTCACTGAGCTGTTCACTTAACTGTTCAGTGAGCTTCTCACTGAGCTGCTCACTTAACTGCTCACTTAACTGCTCACTGAGCTGCTCAATGAGCTGCTCACTGAGCTGCTCACGGAGTTACTCATTTAACTGCTCACTTAATTGCTCATTTAAATGCTTACTTCTCACTGAGCTGTTCACTTAACTGTTCACTGAGCTACTCACTGAGCTGCTCACTTAACTGCTCACTTAACTGCTTACGTAACTGCTCACTTCTCACTGAGCTGTTCACTTAACTGCTCACTGAGCTGCTCACTGAACTGCTCAGTTAACTGCTCACTGAGCTTCTCACTGAGCTGTTCACTTAACTGCTTACTGAACTATTCACTGAGCTGCTCACATACCTGCTCACTTAACTGCTCACTTAACTGCTCACTGAGCTGCTCAATGAGCTGCTCACTGAACTGCTCACTGAGCTGCTCACGGAGTTACTCATTTAACTGCTCACTTAATTGCTCACTTAAATGCTCACTTCTCACTGAGCTGTTCACTTAACTGTTCAGTGAGCTACTCACTGAGCTGCTCACTTAACTGCTCACTTAACTGCTCACTGAGCTGCTCAATGAGATGCTCACTGAGCTGCTCACGGAGTTACTCATTTAACTGCTCACTTAATTGCTCACTTAAATGCTTACTTCTCACTGAGCTGCTCACTTAATTGCTCACTGAGCTACTCACCGAGCTGCTCATGTAACTGCTCACTTAACTGCTCACTGAGCTGCTCAATGAGCTGCTCACTGAAGTGCTCACTGAGCTGCTCACGGAGTTACTCATTTAACTGCTCACTTAATTGCTCACTTAAATGCTCACTTCTCACTGAGCTGTTCACTTAACTGTTCACTGAGCTACTCACTGAGCTGCTCACTTAACTGCTCACTTAACTGCTCACTGAGCTGCTCAATGAGCTGCTCACTAAACTGCTCACTGAGCTGCTCACGGAGTTACTCATTTAACTGCTCACTTAATTGCTCACTTAAATGCTTACTTCTCACTGAGCTGCTCACTTAACTGTTCACTGAGCTACTCACTTAGCTGCTCACTTAACTGCTCACTTAAATGCTCACTGAGCTGCTCACTGAGCTGCTCATTTAACTGCTCACTTAACTGCTCACTGAGCTTCTCACTAAGCTGTTCACTTAACTGCTTACTGAACTGCTCACTGAGCTGCTCACTGAGCTGGATACTGAACTGCTCACTGAGCTGTTCACTTAACTGCTCACTTAAGTGCTCACTGAGCTACTCACTGAGCTGTTCACTTAACTGCTTACTGAACTACTCACTGAGCTGCTCACTTAACTGCTCACTTAACTGCTCACTTAACTGCTCACTTAACTGCTCACTGAGCTTCTCACTGAGCTGTTCACTTAACTGCTCACTGAACTACTCACTGAGCTGCTCACTTAAGTGCTCACTTAACTGCTCACTGATCTGCTCAATGAGCTGCTAACTGAACTGCTCACTGAGCTGTTCACTTAACTGCTTACTGAACTACTCACTGATCTGCTCACATAAGTGACACTCAAACACATTTTACTAAGTTGCGTTGATTTTTTGGCCCTGCGCCAACGGTTCTACACTGCAGGCAGTATGCATGACCTTTTTACTAAGGTAAAACAGGAAAACATTTTAGCCTTTTTGAGGGCAGCTGGACTGTACCACCTTATATAGTTTACTAAATGGATTCTATTAATTATTAATGAAACTTTTCTTTTTCTATGGGAATTTGTTTCCCTTGACCACAGATATATGATTGTGAGCTTTCTAATTTAATTAGTGTCTATTGGCACATAATTGATTGTCTGCTTTTACATGTAAAAGCTATGGTTTGAACAAAAAACAAACATTTCTCGCCGTGAATAGGGCCTATGCTGCCGACACAGCGTAAAGCAACCACCAATCAATCAATCAATCAATGAGCTCACATAACTGCTCATTTAACTGCTCACTTAACTGCTCACTGAGCTGCTCACTGAGCTGTTCACTGAACTGCTCACTGAGCTGCTCACTGAGATGCTCACTGAACTGCTCACTGAGCTGCTCACGGAGTTACTCATTTAACTGCTCACTTAATTGCTCACTTAAATGCTCACTTCTCACTGAGCTGTTCACATAACTGTTCACTGAGCTACTCACTGAGCTGCTCACTTAACTGCTCACTTAAATGCTCACTGAGCTGCTCACTGAGCTGCTCCTTTAACTGCTCACTTAACTGCTCACTGAGCTTCTCACTGAGCTGTTCACTTAACTGCTTACTGAACTACTCACTGAGCTGCTCACTTAACTGCTCACTTGACTGCTCACTTAACTGCTCACTGAGCTGCTCACTGAACTGCTCACTGAACTGCTCACTTAATTGCTCTCTGAGCTACTCACTGAGCTGCTCATTTAACTGCTTACTGAAATACTCACTGAGCTGCTCACTTAACAGCTCACTTAACTGCTCAATTAACTGCTCACTGAGCTGCTCACTGAGCTGCTCACTGAGCTGCTCACTGAACTGCTCACTGAGCTGTTCACGGAGTTACTCATTTAACTGCTCACTTAACTGCTCACTGAGCTTCTCACCGTGCTTTTCACTTAACCGCTTACTGAACTACTCACTGCGCTGCTCACTTAACTGCTCACTTAACTGCTCACTTCTCACTGAGCTGTTCACTTAACTGTTCACCGAGCTACTCACTGAGCTGTTCACTGAGCTGCTCACTGAGCTGCTCACTTAACTGCTCACTTAAATGCTCACTGAGCTGCTCACTGAGCTGCTTTTTTAACTGCTCACTTAACTGCTCACTGAGCTGCTCACTGAGCTACTCACTGAGCTGCTCACTTAACTACTCAGTTAACTGCTCACTGAGCTTCTCACTGAGCTGTTAACTTAAATGCTTACTGAACTATTCACTGAGCTGCTCACATAACTGCTCACTTAACTGCTCACTTAACTGCTCACTGAGCTGCTCACTGAGCTGCTCACTGAAGTGCTCACTGAGCTGCTCACGGAGTTACTCATTTAACTGCTCACTTAATTGCTCACTTAAATGCTCACTTCTCACTGAGCTGTTCACTTAACTGTTCACTGAGCTACTCACTGAGCTGCTCACTTAACTGGTCACTTAGCTGCTCACTGAGCTGCTCAATGAGCTGCTCACTGAGCTGCTCACGGAGTTACTCATTTAACTGCTCACTTAATTGCTCACTTAAATGCTTACTTCTCACTGAGCTGTTCACTTAACTGTTCACTGAGCTAGTGACTGAGCTGCTCACTTAACTGCTCACTTAAATGCTCACTGAGCTGCTCACTGAGCTGCTCATTTAACTGCTCACTTAACTGCTCACTGAGCTTCTCACTGAGCTGTTCACTTAACTGCTTACTGAACTACTCACTGAGCTGCTCACTTAATTGTTCACTTAACTGCTCACTGAACTGCTCACTGAGCTGTTCACTTAACTGCTCACTTAATTGCTCACTGAGCTACTCACTGAGCTGCTCATTTAACTGCTCACTTAACTGCTCACTGAGCTTCTCACTGAGCTGTTCACTTAACTGCTTACTAAACTACTCACTGAGCTGCTCACATAACTGCTTACTGAGCTGCTCACTGAGCTGCTCACTGAACTGCTCACTGAGCTGATCACGGAGTTAGTCATTTAACTGCTCACTTAATTGCTCACTGAGCTTCTCACTGAGCTGTTCACTTAACTGCTTACTGAACTACTCACTGAGCTGCTCACTTAACTGCTCACGTAACTGCTCACTTCTCACTGAGCTGTTCACTTAACTGTTCACCGAGCTACTCACTGAGCTGCTCACTGAGCTGCTCACTGAGCTGCTCACTGAGCTGTTCACTTAACTGCTCACTGAGCTACTAACTGAGCTGCTCACTGAACTGCTCAGTTAACTGCTCACTGAGCTTCTCACTGAGCTGTTCACTTAACTGCTTACTGAAATACTCACTGAGCTGCTCACTTAACTGCTCACTGAGCTGCTCATTTAACTGCTCACTTACCTGATCACTGAGCTTCTCACTGAGCTGTTCACTTAACTGCTTACTGAACTACTCACTGAGCTGCTCACTTAACTGCTCACTTAACTTCTCACTGAGCTGCTCACTGAGCTGCTCACTGAACTGCTCACTGGGCTGCTCACGGAGTTACTCATTTAACTGCTCACTTAACTGCTCACTGAGCTTCTCACTGAGCTGTTAACTTAACTGCTTACTGAACTATTCACTGAGCTGCTCACATAACTGCTCACATAACTGCTCACTTAACTGCTCACTTAACTGCTCAATGAGCTGCGCAATGAGCTGCTCACTGAAGTGCTCACTGAGCTGCTCACGGAGTTACTCATTTAACTGCTCACTTACTTGCTCACTTAAATGCTCACTTCTCAATGAGCTGTTCACTTAACTGTTCACTGAGCTACTCACTGAGCTGCTCACTTAACTGCTCACTTAACTGCTCACTGAGCTGCTCAATGAGCTGCTCATTTAACTGCTCACTTAATTGCTCACTTAAATGCTTACTTCTCATTGAGCTGTTCACTTAACTGTTCACTGAGCTACTCACTGAGCTGCTCACTTAACTGCTCACTTAAATGCTCACTGAGCTTCTCACTGAGCTGTTCACTTAACTGCTTACTGAACTACTCACTGAGCTGCTCACTTAATTGTTCACTTAACTGCTCACTGAGCTGCTCACTGAACTGCTCACTGAGCTGCTCACTGAGCTGCTCACTTAACTGCTCACTTAACTGCTCACTGAGCTACTCACTGAGCTGCTCATTTAACTGCTCACTTAACTGCTCACTGAGCTTCTCACTGAGCTGTTCACTTAACTGCTTACTGAACTACTCACTGAGCTGCTCACTTAACTGCTCACTTAACTGCTCACTGAACTGCTCACTGAGCTGCTCACTGAACTGCTCACTGAGCTGCTCACGGAGTTACTCATTTAACTGCTCACTTAACTGCTCACTGAGCTTCTCACTGAGCTGTTCACTTAACTGCTTACTGAACTACTCACTGAGCTGTTCACTTAACTGCTTACTGAACTACTCACTGAGCTGCTCACTTAAGTGCTCACTTAACTGCTCACTTAACTGCTCACTGAGCTGCTCACTGAACTGCTCACTGAGCTGCTCACGGAGTTACTCATTTAACTGCTCACTTAATTGCTCACTTAAATGCTCACTTCTCAATGAGCTATTCACTTAACTGTTCACTGAGCTACTCACTGAGCTGCTCACTTAACTGCTCACTTAAATGCTCACTGAGCTGCTCACTGAGCTGCTCATTTAACTGCTCACTTAACTGCTCACTGAGCTTCTCACTGAGCTGTTCACTTAACTGCTTACTGAACTACTCACTGAGCTGCTCAATAAACTGCTCACTTCTCACTGAGCTGTTCACTTAACTGTTCACGAGCTACTCACTGAGCTATTCACTGAGCTGCTCACATAACTGCTCACTTAACTGCTCACTTAACTGCTCACTGAGCTGCTCAATGAGCTGCTCACTGAACTGCTCACTGAGCTGCTCACGGAGTTACTCATTTAACTGATCACTTAATTGCTCACTTAAATGCTCACTTCTCAATGAGCTGTTCACTTAGTTGTTCACTGAGCTACTCACTGAGCTGCTCACTTAACTGCTCACTTAAATGCTCACTGAGCTGCTCACTGAGCTGCTCATTTAACTGCTCACTTAACTGCTCACTGAGCTTCTCACTGAGCTGTTCACTTAACTGCTTACTGAACTACTCACTGAGCTGCTCACTTAATTGTTCACTTAACTGCTCACTGAGCTGCTCACTGAGCTGCTCACTGAACTGCTCACTGAGCTGTTCACTTAACTGCTCACTTAATTGCTCACTGAGCTACTCACTGAGCTGCTCATTTAACTGCTCACTTAACTGCTCACTGAGCTTCTCACTGAGCTGTTCACTTAACTGCTTACTGAACCACTCACTGAGCTGCTCACTTAACTGCTCACTTAACTGCTCACTGCACTGCTCACTGAGCTGCTCACTGAATTGCTCACTGAGCTGCTCACGGAGTTACCCATTTAACTGCTCACTTAACTGCTCACTGAGCTTCTCACTGAGCTGTTCACTTAACTGCTTACTGAACTACTCACTGAGCTGCTCAATAAACTGCTCACTTCACTGAGCTGTTCACTTAACTGTTCACGAGCTACTCACTGAGCTATTCACTGAGCTGCTCACATAACTGCTCACTTAACTGCTCACTTAACTGCTCACTGAGCTGCTCAATGAGCTGCTCACTGAACTGCTCACTGAGCTGCTCACGGAGTTACTCATTTAACTGCTCACTTAATTGCTCACTTAGATGCTCACTTCTCAATGAGCTGTTCACTTAACTGTTCACTGAGCTACTCACTGAGCTGCTCACTTAACTGCTCACTTAACTGCTCACTTCTCACTGAGCTGTTCACATAACTGTTCACCGAGCTACTCACTGAGCTGTTCACTGAGCTGCTCACTGAGCTGCTCACTGAGCTGTTCACTTAACTGCTCCCTTAACTGCTCACTGAGCTACTCACTGAGCTGCTCACTTAACTACTCAGTTAACTGCTCAGTGAGCTTCTCACTGAGCTGTTCACTTAACTGCTTACTGAACTATTCACTGAGCTGCTCACATAAGTGCTCACTTAACTGCTCACTTAAATGCGCACTGAGCTGCTCACTGAACTGCTCACTGAGCTGCTCACGGAGTTACTCATTTAACTGCTCACTTAATTGCTCACTTAAATGCTCACTTCTCAATGAGCTATTCACTTAACTGTTCACTGAGCTACTCACTGAGCTGCTCACTTAACTGCTCACTTAAATGCTCACTGAGCTGCTCACTGAGCCACACCCACTACTCATTTAACTGCTCACTTAACTGCTCACTGAGCTTCTCACTGAGCTGTTCACTTAACTGCTTACTGAACTACTCACTGAGCTGCTCAATAAACTGCTCACTTCTCACTGAGCTGTTCACTTAACTGTTCACGAGCTACTCACTGAGCTATTCACTGAGCTGCTCACATAACTGCTCAGTTAACTGCTCACTTAACTGCTCACTGAGCTGCTCAATGAGCTGCTCACTGATCTGCTCACTGAGCTGCTCACGGAGTTACTCATTTAACTGATCACTTAATTGCTCACTTAAATGCTCACTTCTCAATGAGCTGTTCACTTAGTTGTTCACTGAGCTACTCACTGAGCTGCTCACTTAACTGCTCACTTAAATACTCACTGAGCTGCTCACTGAGCTGCTCATTTAACTGCTCACTTAACTGCTCACTGAGCTTCTCACCGAGCTGTTCACTTAACTGCTTACTGAACTACTCACTGAGCTGCTCACTTAATTGTTCACTTAACTGCTCACTGAGCTGCTCACTGAGCTGCTCATTGAACTGCTCACTGAGCTGTTCACTTAACTGCTCACGTAATTGCTCACTGAGCTACTCACTGAGCTGCTCATTTAACTGCTCACTTAACTGCTCACTGAGCTTCTCACTGAGCTGTTCATTTAACTGCTTACTGAACCACTCACTGAGCTGCTCACTTAACTGCTCACTTAACTGCTCACTGAACTGCTCACTGAGCTGCTCACTGAATTGCTCACTGAGCTGCTCACGGAGTTACTCATTTAACTGCTCACTTAACTGCTCACTGAGCTTCTCACTGAGCTGTTCACTTAACTGCTTACTGAACTACTCACTGAGCTGCTCAATAAACTGCTCACTTCTCACTGAGCTGTTCACTTAACTGTTCACGAGCTACTCACTGAGCTATTCACTGAGCTGCTCACATAACTGCTCACTTAACTGCTCACTTAACTGCTCACTGAGCTGCTCAATGAGCTGCTCACTGAACTGCTCACTGAGCTGCTCACGGAGTTACTCATTTAACTGATCACTTAATTGCTCACTTAAATGCTCACTTCTCAATGAGCTGTTCACTTAGCTGTTCACTGAGCTACTCACTGAGCTGCTCACTTAACTGCTCACTTAAATGCTCACTGAGCTGCTCACTGAGCTGCTCATTTAACTGCTCACTTAACTGCTCACTGAGCTTCTCACTGAGCTGTTCACTTAACTGCTTACTGAACTACTCACTGAGCTGCTCACTTAACTGCTTACGTAACTGCTCACTTCTCACTGAGCTGTTCACTTAACTGTTCACCGAGCTACTCACTGAGCTGCTCACTGAGCTGCTCACTGAACTGCTCACTGAGCTGCTCACTGAGCTGCTCACTGAGCTGTTCACTTAACTGCTCACTGAGCTACTCACTGAGCTGCTCACTGAACTGCACAGTTAACTGCTCACTGAGCTTCTCACTGAGCTGTTCACTTAACTGCTTACTGAAATACTCACTGAGCTGCTCACTTAACTGCTCACTTAACTGCTCACTTAACTCCTCACTGAGCTGCTCAATGAGCTGCTCACTTAATTGCTCACTGAGCTACTCACCGAGCTGCTCATTTAACTGCTCACTTAACTGGTCACTGAGCTTCTCACTGAGTTGTTCACTTAACTGCTTACTGAACTACTCACTGAGCTGCTCACATAACTGCTCACATAACTGCTTACTTAACTGCTCACTGAGCTGCTCACTGAACTGCTCACTGAGCTGCACACGGAGTTACTCATTTAACTGCTCACTTAATTGCTCACTTAAATGCTCACTTCTCACTGAGCTGTTCACATAACTGTTCACTGAGCTTCTCACTTAACTGCTCACTTAACTGCTCACTGAGCTTCTCACTGAGCTGTTCACTTAACTGCTTACTGAAATACTCACTGAGCTGCTCACTGAGCTGCTCACTGAGCTGTTCACTTAACTGCTCACTTAACTGCTCACTGAACTACTCACTGAGCTGCTCACTTAACTACTCAGTTAACTGCTCACTGAGCTTCTCACTGAGCTGTTCACTTAACTGCTTACTGAACTATTCACTGAGCTGCTCACATAACTGCTCACTTAACTGCTCACTTAACTGCTCACTGAGCTGCTCACTGAAGTGCTCACTGAGCTGCTCACGGAGTTACTCATTTAACTGCTCACTTAATTGCTCACTTAAATGCTCACTTCTCACTGAGCTGTTCACTTAACTGTTCACTGAGCTACTCACTGAGCTGCTCACATAACTGCTCACTTAACTGCTCACTGAACTGCTCACTGAGCTGCTCACGGAGTTACTCATTTAACTGCTCACTTAATTGCTCACTTAAATGCTTACTTCTCACTGAGCTGTTCACTTAACTGTTCACTGAGCTACTCACTGAGCTGCACACTTAACTGCTCACTTAAATCCTCACTGAGCTGCTCACTGAGCTGCTCCTTTAACTGCTCACTTAACTGCTCACTGAGCTTCTCAGTAAGCTGTTCACTTAACTGCTTACTGAACTGCTCACTGAGCTGCTCACTGAGCTGGTCACTGAAGTGCTCACTGAGCTGTTCACTTAACTGCTCACTTAATTGCTCACTGAGCTACTCACTGAGCTGCTCATTTAAATGCTCACTTAACTGCTCACTGAACTGCTCACTGAGCTGTTCACTTAACTGCTTACTGAACTACTCACTGAGCTGCTCACTTAACTGCTCACTTAACTGCTCACTTAACTGCTCACTGAGCTTCTCACTGAGCTGTTCACTTAACTGCTTACTGAACTACTCACTGAGCTGCTCACTTAAGTGCTCACTTAACTGCTCACTTAACTGCTCACTGATCTGCTCAATGAGCTGCTCACTGAACTGCTCACTGAGCTGTTCACTTATCTGTTTACTGAACTACTCACTGATCTGCTGACATAACTGCTCACTTAACTGCTCACTTAACTGCTCTCTGAGCTGCTCACTGAGCTGCTCACTGAGCTGCTCACTGAGCTGCTCACTGAACTGCTCACCGAGCTGCTCGCGGAGTGACTCATTTAACTGCTCACTTAATTCCTCACTTAAATGCTCACTTCTCAATGAGCTGTTCACATAACTGTTCACTGAGCTACTCACTGTGCTGCTCACTTAACTGCTCACTTAAATGCTCACTGAGCTGCTCACTGAGCTGCTCCTTTAACTGCTCACTTAACTGCTCACTGAGCTTCTCACTGAGCTGTTCACTTAACTGCTTGCTGAACTACTCACTGAACTGCTCACTTAATTGCTCACTGAGCTACTCAGTGAGCTGCTCATTTAACTGCTTACTGAAATAGTCACTGAGCTGCTCACTTAACTGCTCACTTAACTGCTCAATTAACTGCTCACTGAGCTGCTCAATGAGCTGCTCACTGAACTGCTCACTGAGCTGTTCACGGAGTTACTCATTTAACTGCTCACTTAACTGCTCACTGAGCTTCTCACTGTGCTGTTCACTTAACTGCTTACTGAACTACTCACTGAGCTGCTCACTTAACTGCTCACTTAACTGCTCACTTAACTGCTCACTCAGCTGCTCAATGAGCTGCTCACTGAACTGCTCACTGAGCTGTTCACTTAACTGCTTACTGAACTACTCACTGAGCTGCTCATATAACTGCTCACTTAACTGCTCACTTAACTCAAGGTCAAGTTTGGGGTCAAGTTTGGGGTCAAG
Source organism: Branchipolynoe longqiensis (assembly GCA_030323885.1). Classification (NCBI taxonomy): domain Eukaryota; kingdom Metazoa; phylum Annelida; class Polychaeta; order Phyllodocida; family Polynoidae; genus Branchipolynoe; species Branchipolynoe longqiensis. Next base: position 30,628 of record JASIRB010001699.1, on the reverse strand, counting down.
GGTCAGAACCGGTTAGAACTGCTTAGAACCGCTTAGAACCGGTCAGAACCGGTTAGCACCGGTTTCAGGGTCAAGGTCAAGGTCGGACCCAAGGTCGGGTCAAGGTCGGGGTCAAGGTCAAGTTTGGGGTCTAGTTTGGGGTGAACGGTCAGAACCGGTTCGAACCGGTCAGAACCGGTCCGAACCAGTTAGAACCGGTCAGAACTGGTTAGAACCGGTTTCATGGTCAAGGTCAAGGTCGGGGTCAAGGTCGAGGTCCAGGTCGGGGTCAAGCTCGGGGTCAAGGTCAAGTTTGGGGTCAAGTTTGGGGTCAAGGGTCAGAACCAGTTAGAACCGGTTAGAACCGGTTAGAACCGATTAGAACCTGTTAGCACCGATCAGAACCGGTTAGAAACGGTTTCCGGGTCAAGGTCGAGGTCGGGGTCAGGGTCAAGGTCAACGTCAAGTTTGGGGTCAAGTTTGGGGTCAAGGGTCAGAACCGGTTAGAACAGGTTAGAACCGGTTAGAACCAGTTAGAACCGGTTAGAACCGGTTAGAACCGGTCAGAATCGGTTAGAACCGGTTTTGGGGTGAAGGTCAAGGTCGGGGTCAGGGTCAAGGTCAAGGTCAAGTTTGGGGTCAAGTTTGGGGTCAAGGGTCAGAACTGGTTAGAACCGGTTAGAACCGGTTAGAACCAGTTAGAACCGGTTAGAACGGGTCAGAACCGTTAGAACCGGTTTCAGGGTCAAGGTCAAGGTCGGGGTCAAGTTAGGGGTCAAGGTAGCGGTCGCGTCAAGTTTGCGGTCAAGTTTGGGGTCAAGGGTCAGAACCGGTTAGAACCTGTTAGAACCGGTCAGAACCGGTCAGAACCGGTTAGAACCGGTTAGAACCGGTTTCAGGGTCAAGGTCAAGGTCGGGGTCAAGGTCGGGGTCAAGGTCAAGGTCAAGTTTGGGGTCAAGTTTGGGGTCAAGGGTCAGAACCGGTTAGAACCGGTTAGAACCGGTTAGAACCGGTTAGAACCGGTTAGAACCGGTTTCAGGGTCAAGGTCAAGGTCGGGGTCAAGGTCGGGATCAAGGTCAAGTGAAGCTTAGGGTCAAGTTTGGGGTCAAGGGTCAGAACCGGTCAGAACCGGTCAGAACCGGTTAGAACCACTTAGAACCGGTCAGAACCGGTTAGAACCGGTTTCGGGGTCAAGGTCAAGGTCGAGGTCAAGGTCAAGGTCAAGTTTGAGGTCAAGTTTGGGGTCACGGGTCAGAACCGGTTCTAACCGGTTGTAACTGGTCAGAACCGGTTAGAACCGGTTTCAGAGTCAAGGTCAAGGTCGGGTTCAAGGTCGGGGTCAAGGTCACAGTCAAGGTCAAGTTTGCGGTCAAGTTTGGGGTCAAGGGTCAGAACCGTTTAGAACCTGTTAGAACCGGTCAGACCCGGTCAGAACCGGTCAGAACCGGTCAGAACCGGTTAACACCGGCAAGAACCGCTTACAACCGGTCAGAAGCGGTTTCAGGGTCAAGGTCAAGGTCGGGGTCAAGGTCGGGTCAAGGTCGGGGTCAAGGTCAAGTTTGGTGTCAAGTTTGGGATCAAGGGTCAGAACCGGTTCTAACCGGTTCGAATCGGTTAGAACCGGTTAGAACCGGTTTCAGGGTCCAAGTCAAGGTCCGGGTCAAGGTCGGGGTCAAGGTCGGGGTCAAGGTCGAGGTCAAGGTCGGGGTCAAGGTCGGGGTCAAGGTCAAGTTCGGGGTCAAGTTGTGGGGTCAAGGGTGAGAAGCGGTTAGAACTGGTTAGAACATGTTAGAACCGGTCAGAACCGGATAGAACCGGTTTCGGGGTAAAGGTCAAGGCCGGGGTCAGGGTCAAGGTCTACGTCAAGTTTGGGGTCAAGTTTGGGGTCAAGGGTCAGAACCGGTTAGAACCAGTTAGAACCGGTTAGAACCGGTTAGAACCGGTGAGAACTGGTTAGAACCGGTCAGAACCGGTTAGAACCGCTTTCAGGGTCAAGGTCAAGGTCGGGGTCAAGGTCGGGGTCAAGGTCGCGGTCAAGGTCAAGTTTGCGGTCAAGTTTGGGGTCAAGGGTCAGAACCGGTTAGAACCGCTTAGAACTGCTAAGAACCGGTTAGAACCGGTTAGAACCGGTTTCAGGGTCAAGGTCAAGGTCGGGGTCAAGGTCGGGGTCAATGTCAGGGTCAAGGTCAAGATTTGGGCCAAGTTTGGGGTCAAGGGTCAGAACCAGTTAGAAATGGTTAGAACCGGTTAGAACTGGTTAGAACTGGTCAGAACCGGTCAGAACCGGTTTCAGGGTCAAGGTCAAGGTCGGGGTCAAGGTCGGGGTCAAAGTCAAGTTTGGGGTCAAGTTTGGGGTCAAGGGTCAGAACCGGTTCGAACCAGTTCGAACCGGTTAGAACTGGTCAGAACCGGTCAGAACCGGTTTGAACCGGTTTCAGGGTCACGGTCAAGGTCGGGGTCAAGGTCGGGGTCAATGTCAGGGTCAAGGTCAAGTTTGGGGCCAAGTTTGGGGTCAAGGGTCAGAACCAGTTAGAAATGGTTAGAACCGGTTAGAACCGGATAGAACCGGTCATAACCAGATAGAATCGGTTTCAGGGTCAAGGTCGCGGTCAAGGTCTGGTCAAGGTCAAGTTTGGGATCAAGTTGGGGTCAGGGGTCAGAACCGGTTAGAACCTGTTAGAACCAGTCAGAACCGGTCAGAATCGGTCAGAACCGGTTTCAGGGTCAAGGTCAAGCTCGGGGTCAAGGTCGGGTTCAAGGTTAAGTTTGGGGTCAAGTTTGCGGTCAAGGGTCAGAACCGGTTCGAACCGGTTCGAACCGGTTCAGGGTCACGGTCAAGGTCGTGGTCAAGGTCCGGGTCAAGGTCGAGGTCAAGGTCGGGTCAAGGTCGGGGTCAAGGTCAAGTTTGGGGTCACGTTTGGGGTCAAGGGTCAGAACCGGTTAGAACCGGTTAGAACCGGTTAGAACCGGTTAGAACCGGTCAGAACCGGTTAGAACCGGTCAGAACCAGTTAGAACCGGTTAGAACCGGTTAGAACTGGTCAGAACCGGTTAGAACCGGTTTCAGAGTCAAGGTCAAGGTCGGGGTCAAGGTTCGGGTCAAGGTCGCGGTCAAGGTCAAGTTTGCGGTCAAGTTTGGGGTCTTGTCCCTTTCATGTCGTTTCTTGTCCGTTTCATATCCGTTTCATGTCCGTTTCATGTCCGTTTCTTGTCCGTTTCATGTCCGTTTCTTGTCCGTTTCTTGTCCGTTTCACGTCCGTTTCTTGTCCGTTTCTTGTCCGTTTCTTGTCCGTTTCATGTCCGTTTCTTGTCCGTTTCATGCCCGTTTCACGTCCGTTTCTTGTCCGTTTCATGTCCGTTTCTTGTCCGTTTCTTGTCCGTTTCATGTCCGTTTCTTGTCCGTTTCATGTCCGTTTCATGTCCGTTTCTTGTCCGTTTCATCTCCGTTTCATGTCCGTTTCATGTCCGCTTCGTGTCCGTTTCTTGTCCGTTTCTAGTCCTTTTCATCTCCGTTTCTTGTCCGTTTCATGTCCGTTTCTTTTCCATTTCATGGACGTTTCTTGTCCGTTTCATGCCCGTTTCATGCCCGTTTCATGTCCGTTTCTTGTCCGTTTCATCTCCGTTTCATGTCCGTTTCAAGTCCGTTTCTTGTCCGTTTCATGTCCCTTTCTTGTCCGTTTCTTGTCCGTTTCTTGTCCGTTTCATGTCCGTTTCTTGCCCGTTTCATGCCCGTTTCATGTCCGTTTCTTGTCCGTTTCTTGTCCGTTTCATGCCCGTTTCATGCCCGTTTCATGTCCGTTTCTTGTCCGTCTCATCTCCGTTTCATGTCCGTTTCTTGTCCGTTTCTTGTCCGTTTTCTGTCCGTTTCTTGTCCGTTTCGTGTCCGTTTCATGTCCGTTTCTTGTCCGTTTCTTGTTCGTTTCATGCCCTTTTCAAGTCCGTTTCTTGTCCGTTTCTTGTCCGTTTCATGTCCGTTTCTTGTCCGTTTCGTGTCCGTTTCTTGTCCGTTTCGTGTCCGTTCCTTGTCCGTTTCTAGTCCGTTTCATGTCCGTTTCTTGTCCGTTTCATGCCCGTTTCACGTCCGTTTCTTGTCCGTTTCATGTCCGTTTCTTGTCCGTTTCATGTCCGTTTCTTCTCCGTTTCTTGTCCCTTTCATGTCCGTTTCTTGTCCGTTTCTTGTCCGTTTCGTGTCCGTTTCTTGTCCGTTTCGTGTCCGTTTCATGTCCGTTTCGTGTCCGTTTCTGGTCCGTTTCTTGTCCGTTTCTTGTCCTTTTTATATCCGTTTCTTGTCCGTTTCGTGTCCGTTTCATGTCCGTTTCTTGTCCGTTTCGTGTCCGTTTCTTGTCCTTTTCTTGTCCGTTTCTTGTCCGTTTCTAGTCCGTTTCATGTCCGTTTCTTGTCCATTTCATGTCCGTTTCTTGTCCGTTTCATGTCCGTTTCTTGTCCGTTTCATGCCCGTTTCATGTCCGTTTCTTGTCCGTTTCATCTCCGTTTCATGTCCGTTTCTTGTCCGTTTCTTGTCCGTTTCTTTTCCATTTCCTGTCCGTTTCTTGTCCGTTTCTTTTCCGTTTCGTGTCCGTTTCTTGTCCGTTTCTAGTCCGTTTCATGTCCGTTTCATGTCCGTTTCTTGTTCGTTTCATGCCCTTTTCACGTCCGTTTCTTGTCCGTTTCATGTCCGTTTCTTGTCCGTTTCTTGTCCATTTCATGTCCGTTTCTTGTCCGTTTCCTGCCCGTTTCCTGCCCGTTTCATGTCCGTTTCTTGTCCGTTTCATGTCCGTTTCATGTCCGTTTCATGTCCGTTTCTTGTCCGTTTCATGTCCGTTTCTTGTCCGTTTCTTGTCCGTTTCTTGTCCGTTTCTTGTCCGTTTCATGTCCGTTTCTTGTCCGCTTCATGTCCGTTTATTCTCCGTTTCGTGTTCGTTTCTTGTCCGTTTCTTGTCCGTTTCCAGTCCGTTTCTTGTCCGTTTCTTGTCCGTTTCATGCCCGTTTCACGTCCGTTTCTTGTCCGTTTCTTGTCCGTTTCTTGTCCGTTTCATGCCCGTTTCTTGTTCGTTTCATGTCCGTTTCTAGTCCGTTTCTTGTCCGTTTCTTGTCCCTTTCATGTCCGTTTCTTGTCCGTTTCATGACCGTTTCATGCCCGTTTTATGTCCGTTTCTTGTCCGTTTCTTGTCCGTTTCTTGTCCGATTCATGCCCGTTTCACGTCCGTTTCTTGTCCATTTCTTGTTCGTTTCACGTCCGTTTCTTGTCCGTTTCTTGTCCGTTTCATGTCCGTTTCTTGTCCGTTTCTTGTCCGTTTCATGTCCGTTTCTTGTCCGTTTCTTGTCCGTTTCGTGTCCGTTTCTTGTCCGTTTCTTGTCCGTTTCGTGTACCTTTCTTGTCCGTTTCTTGTCCGTCTCATGTCCGTTTCTTGTCCGTTTCATGTCCGTTTCTTGTCCGTTTCATGCCCGTTTCATGCCCGTTTCATGTCCGTTTCTTGTCCGTTTCTTGTCCGTTTCATGTCCGTTTCATGTCCGTTTCTTGTCCGTTTCATGTCCGTTTCTTGTCCGTTTCTTGTCCGTTTCTTGTCCGTTTCATGTCCGTTTCTTGTCCGTTTCATGCCCGTTTCCTGCCGTTTCATGTCCGTTTCCTGTCCGTTTCATCTCCGTTTCATGTCCGTTTCATGCCCGTTTCTTGTCCGTTTCATGTCCGTTTCTTGTCCGTTTCATGTCCGTTTCTTGTCCGTTTCATGCCCTTTCATGCCCGTTTCATGTCCGTTTCTTGTCCGTTTCTTGTCCGTTTCGTGTCCGTTTCTTGTCCGTTTCTTGTCCGTTTCGTGTCCGTTTCTTGTCCGTTTCGTGTCCGTTTCTTGTCCGTTCATTGTCCGTTTCTAGTCCGTTTCATGTCCGTTTCTTGTCCGTTTCATGCCCGTTTCATGCCCGTTTCATCTCCGTTTTTGTCCGTTTCATCTCCTTTTCATTTTCCGTTTCATGTCCATTTCATGTCCGTTTCTTGTCCGTTTCATCTCCGTTTCATGTCCGTTTCTTGTCCGTTTCATGTCCGTTTCTTGTCCGTTTCGTGTCCGTTTCTTGTCCGTTTCTTGTCCGTTTCATCTCCATTTCATGTCCGTTTCTTGTCCGTTTCTTGTCCGTTTCTTGTCCGTTTCGTGTCCGTTTCTTGTCCGTTTTTTGTCCGTTACGTGTCCGTTTCTTGTCCGTTTCATCTCCATTTCATGTCCGTTTCGTGTCCGTTTCTTGTCCGTTTCTTGTCTGTTTCGTGTCCGTTTCTTGTCCGTTTCTTGTCCGTTTCTTGTGCGTTTCTTGTCCGTTTCTTGTCCGTTTCTTGTTCGTTTCATGTCCGTTTCTAGTCCGTTTCTTGTCCGTTTCTTGTCCGTTTCATGTCCGTTTCTTGTCCGTTTCATGCCCGTTTCATGCCCGTTTCATGTCCGTTTCTTGTCCGTTTCATCTCCGTTTCATGTCCGTTTCATGTCCGTTTCATGTCCGTTTCATGTCCGTTTCTTGTCCGTTTCTTGTCCGTTTCTTGTCAGTTTCATGCCCGTTTCACGTCCGTTTCTTGTCCGTTTCTTGTCCGTTTCATGTCCGTCTTTTGTCCGTTTCTTGTCCGTTTCATGTCCGTTTCTTGTCCGTTTCATGCCCGTTTCACTTCCGTTTCTTGTCCGTTTCTTGTCCGTTTCATGTCCGTTTCGTGTCAGTTTCTTGTCCGTTTCTTGTCCGTTTCTTGTCCTTTTCATATCCGTTTCTTGTCCGTTTCGTGTCCGTCTCTTGTCCGTTTCTTGTCCGTTTCATGCCCGTTTCATGCCCATTTCATGTCCTTTTCTTGTCCGTTTCATCTCCGTTTCATGTCCGTTTCTTGTCCGTTTCTTGTCCGTTTCTTGTCCGTTTCTAGTCGGTTTCTTGTCCGTTTCTTGTCCGTTTCTAGTCCGTTTCTAGTCCGTTTCTTGTCCGTTTCTAGTCCGTTTCATGTCCGTTTCTTGTCCGTTTCTTGTCCGTTTCTTGTCCGTTTCATGTCCGTTTCTTGTCCGTTTCATGCCCGTTTGATGCCCGTTTCATGTCCGTTTCTTGTCCGTTTCATCTCCGTTTCATGTCCGTTTCTTGTACGTTTCGTGTCCGTTTCATGTCCGTTTCTTGTCCGTTTCTTGTCCGTTTCATGTCCGTTTCTTGTCCGTTTCTTGTCCGTTTCTTGTTCGTTTCATGTCCGTTTCTTGTCCGTTTCATGCCCGTTTCACGTCCGTTTCTTGTCCGTTTCTTGTTCCTTTCTTGTCCGTTTCTTGTCCGTTTCATGTCGGTTTCTTGTCCGTTTCGTGTCCGTTTTTTGTCCGTTTCGTGTCCGTTTCTTGTCCGTTCCTTGTCCGTTTCTAGTCCGTTTCATGTCCGTTTCTTGTCCGTTTCTTGTCCGTTTCATGTCCGTTTCATGCCCGTTTCATGTCCGTTTCTTGTCCGTTTCATGTCCGTTTCATGTCCGTTTCTTGTCCGTTTCATGTCCGCTTCTTGTCCGTTTCTTGTCCGTTTCTTGTCCGTTTCATGTCCGTTTCTTGTCCGTTTCATGCCCGTTTCCTGCCCGTTTCATGTCCGTTTCTTGTCCGTTTCATCTCCGTTTCATGTCCATTTCTTCTCCGTTTCATGTCCGTTTCTTGTCCGTTTCTTGTCCGTTTCTTGTCCGTTTCCTGTCCGTTTCTTGTCCGTTTCATGCCCGTTTCACGTCCGTTTCTTGTCCGTTTCATCTCCATTTCTTGTCCGCTTCATGTCCGTTTCTTGTCCGTTTCATGTCCGTTTCTTGTCGGTTTCTTGTCCGTTTCGTGTCCGTTTCTTGTCCGTTTGATGTCCGTTTCTTGTCCGTTTGATGTCCGTTTCTTGTCCGTTTCATGTCCGTTTCTTGTCCGTTTCATGCCCGTTTCATGCCCGTTTCATGTCCTTTTCTTGTCCATTTCATCTCCGCTTCATGTCCGTTTCATGTCCGTTTCTTGTCCGTTTCGTGTCCGTTTCTTGTCCGTTTCTTGTCCGTTTCTTGTCCGTTTCTTGTCCGTTTCATCTCCGTTTCTTGTCCGTTTCTAGTCCGTTTCTTGTCCGTTTCTTGTCCGTTTCTAGTCCGTTTCATGTCCATTTCTAGTCCATGTAATGTATGTGTCTTCCAGTTGTGTTGTTATCCGAACACCCCCAGTGTGGCACAGAGTGAGGTCACTACAGAACGTTCTAAATAAAGTTAGTTACAGTACAGAACTCATTGTGTTCAGACGTCCTTTACATTACATGGTGTCAGATGTGGAGGCAATGGTGCTTTCCAGCCCATTGCTTCTGGTGGATACCGGGCCACGACACCCCGGGCACCAACCAACATATAATACAAGTTCATTTTACCAGGATCGACACCCTGGTCATAGAGAAGGTACCACTTGTTTGAACTTCATGTTGCCGTAGCGGCAGCACGCCGGGCAGCCACTCCCCGGGCACCAACAAAACCTGCACAGACTTTATTGTAACGAGTGACAAGACGTTGCACAGATGCCTGGAAAGATGGCACAAGGATGCACGGATGCCTAGAGGCACATACACGACTACACAGGTGCCAATAAGCACGGATATACGGATCGTCGGTAGAAACGAACGGCTCTAATGAAAACAGCCGGAATGAGGATGCGCAGGACGTCACGACATTGCTTGGAATGAATAAATGACAATACGATGCACAGATGCCTGAGAAGATGGACACAGATGCACGGATGCCTAAGAGGCATGGACACAGATGCACGGATGCTACGAAGCACAGATGTGCAGGACGTCGACAGGGACAGTCGGCGATAATGAAGATGACCAGAATAAAGACGCGCAGGACGTCGGGCAAGCTACAACAGGCAAAGTACCGAGATTCCTCGAGAATTGAGTCGGAGCGCCAGGAAGCAAGCACCAAACGCTATGCCAATGGAGGCATGTGATAGACATGAAGTGTGACTTAATATCATATATGAATTGACATAAGATGAAACATGAGACAATTCAAGGTAAAGAAACTTCTATTTCTGCATAATTAAATCTTTAACATCGACATGAAAATAGGTATGCTGATATCCGAACGCCCCAAAGCAGCGCGGGGCCACGTCATGAAAGAATGTGGTTCAAGTATGTGTATGCAACAAAGTAGCGGTTGGCCGTCTGCTCGGTTAAAGCTGCATACTCAGGTGTAGACCTTATTTGTAACACACTATACGATATGATGTACTGCTAGAGTATCTATATCAATATAAATTATTTCATGCAGGCTGTAATAATTTGAGTGTGTCACCATAATATTGATATTTTGTTCCATCATAAGATTGCTAGGCTATGGGCTTGTTGTTAATGATGGAAATATAAAACTAAAATGTTGTATCGTTTGAAAGGTAGTACCTACATGCATATATGTGTTATATGTCTCGTATGCAGGTGGAATTCCTATTGGTGCACGCCGTTCCCATGGTGAACGAATAGCAATATATATTATATTAACCAACTAAATATATATTTACAATTTTTTAAAGTGGATATCATGACCACTATATTGTCGGATGTCAGAATTGAATGAAGTATGTCACAACAATTTCACAATGACAAGGCCTGTGGATGACGAATTAATTGTGTAAAATATCCATTTGTGTAAAATATTGGTTATATAGAAACCAGAGTAAGCGAATATGCAGAATCTACCGGATATACTGATATTTGTAACGTTGAATTTAATGTCATGTGCATTAAAATAAAATAATTTATATAAATATATTTAATAAATATATCTATATGTTATAGAAATATATATATGTGGAAAAGGTCAAAGAATGCAAACAAAGACATAGTATGTCGGTTGTGACGTTTTGAATTAGGAATGGTTTGGTTAGACTGTGCAACTTTAAATTGTTACCGTATGTTACCATGACAATACATGAAGAACGTCACACATTTGAGGTCAAACAAAGACTTTACAGAACACATTCACACATAGAAAATGGCACATGAAGGTAACTGAGTATGCTTTTTGGTGATGTTTTGTAAATGCTGTAAGTTGTCGTACTTGTCATAGATCTTGTCAAATAGCTGTTGACTCATTACTGTTATTGTAGGTAATGTTCACTGATGCAATTGTAATAATTAAGCAAGTGACATGCTAGAAAAGCAGTACAGTAAGAATGACACATGATTAAAGTCAAATAAAGAATGGACACAACACATGCAAGGATAAGAAACGACACATGAAGCTAACTAAGTATACATTTTGTGTGTTGGTATAAATGCTTTAAATTGTCTTACATGTCATAGATGTTATCCAATAAATATTCACTCAATACTTATTAAACAAAAAAACAAAAATGTTCACTGATGCAATTGTTATAATTAAATAACTGACATGCCAGAAAAGCAGTACAATAATTAATAACGACACATAGTTCAGGTCAAACAAAGAATGGACACAACTCATGCAAACATAAGAAACGACACATGAAGTCAACTGAGTATGCATTTTGTATGTTTTTGTAAATGCTATGTTTAGTTGCTCTTCATGTCATGGATGTTCTTGACTATATATGTTGACTCAATGCTTATTAAGCAAACATAAAAGAATGTTCACAGTTGAAATTATTATAGTTAAATAAGTAACATGCTGGAAAAGCTGTACAATAAGTGGTAACGTCACATACTTAAGTTCGAACAATGAATGGACACAACGCATGATAACATAAGAAACGACACATGCAGCCGGCTGTGTATGCATTTTATATGTTTATGTTTATACATGTTTTTAAGTTGTCTTGCATGTCAAAGATGTTATCAAATGAATTTTGACTCAATGCTTTTATAAACGAAAAAAAAAAAATATATATGACGAAATGTTCACGTATGAAATTGTTATATGAAGCATGAGTTTAATTTGAACATTTTGGGAAATGTTGTGCATGAAATACTATATTGAATATTTGAATCTCATATGTTATATAAGTCGTTTACTGTTGTTGCTATGCCACTTTCTGTTCTGCCTAGCAAGTGCCATGTTATGTTCAGTTATGAATTGCATACAACGTTACGTAATAATACGCTCATTGTTCAGGTCATATGAAGAAGAGACAAAATAAGTCTACATTTAAGAAGTGACAACTCAACCTGACTATGTATTCGTTGTATTACTTATGGGTCGTGTTTTTGTATGATGGGCTACATTCGATAGTTTCCCATTTACATGTTTCATGGTTCTCTTCTTAAACATAGTATGTATAATATCTCTATATGTATTAGGTCTTCATGTACAATGCCATTTACATTGTTCTGGAATGTTAGTAAATTTGAGCATGGCATTTTATCCTCGCAATACCTGGTACCAGTCTGTTATGGATAGGAATTATTTTAAAGAGGGGGATATGGCGTTATGACATTAGTTATAATAACACAAGAAGGACCTGTTGCTATCGATGGTAGTTTATATATACAAAATGTTACCATTGAATTTTGTTCCTCTGTTCCATTGAAAGGGAGATGTAATGTATGTGTCTTCCAGTTGTGTTGTTATCCGAACACCCCCAGTGTGGCACAGAGTGAGGTCACTACAGAACGTTCTAAATAAAGTTAGTTACAGTACAGAACTCATTGTGTTCAGACATCCTTTACATTACAGTCCGTTTCATGCCCGTTTCATGCCCGTTTCATGTCCGTTTCATCTCCGTTTCATGTCCGTTTCTTGTCCGTTTCATGTCCCCTACGAGCATTAGTAATGAACTCGCAGAAACCTCTAAAGCAATATTCTAATCTCCACTCGATCACTTCCCAAATCTTTGTGACCACAAGCCCCATCTTAAGATAAAATTGCAATAGATTAGTAGCGAGCAAAATACGCTCTCCTCGGAGACCCCCGACCAGAAGCCTTCTTGTGTTAGCAGGGTCTTTCGAGCTTTTTTTAAATGCAAATTGACGCATCAGGGGACTCCACTCACCAAATGGAATATCTACATTACAAAATATAGGAGCCATTTCTGAGAAGAATTCCTTAGGGGAAAGCTTTTGCTCCTTCCCTTTCGGCCATATGTCAGGAACGTGAATATCTACTTCCACCATTCCCGTCAGCTCTCCGCTTTCAACAGCGATCAAAATAGTTTCCACAGAAATGCTGTGAGGATGTTTGATATAAAATGGAGGAAGAATTTCATTTGCAGCTTGCGATATACTCAAATTCTCTTGTAAAAGTTTTTTAAATGCACATTCGTATATTGTAATCAAATTAAAACCACATTGTTGAATATAGTATTCTCTGGCTAGCGTGTAAAGATGTTTCTCTTTCTGTGATTTGATAATTGAGCTTCTAATGGAAGGAGAAAATGAACACTCACTGGCAGGATGTCCATGAAACCAACATCCGTTATATTCATAGATAGTATTGTTTTCTCGACAGTATCCATCAGCAAAATATGGACCGATCTGCACCTCTTTTCCAGTGTTAAGCTTATGTTCAATCCTAATATTGCTTTCTCGTGATTTCCAATTCATCCATTTATACATATCAAGATGTTTCCAGTTGCATTGAGGTTTAAAGTTATTCTCCAACTTTCGTCTAAATGGGAATAAAATTTGGAGTTTTTGAGAGAGGCAATATAAATACATCGCATTAGAATCATATCCCTGAATAGATCGACAAGGTTTCTCGGGGTTATTGCGTAGGAAAGTCTCTCCCACCTTAGCATATCTTTTAAAAATTATACTTGGTCCTCCAAAGGCGCAAGTTTTAATTTTGGTATATAGATCAGCATCTCGTTCACAAAAACTTGAAAAGAAGCATTCGTTTTCCTTAGCTGATTGGAATAATAATCTGCGAGCTATACCTGGTGCTGAGATAGATGTTTTAGAGGATCGATATGTAAAGAAATATAGAAAGCCAGCATGTTTTCTACTGCTGTGACACACGGTTTTGTATCTAAATTTGCGTAGTAAATTAGGAAATCGCGAAAAGTTGACATTCCCTTCTCCATCCAGATCATTTGCAAATCATTATACTTCATGCACCCAGTCTTAGGCGGGGTGGAATCAATATCTCCCTTCTTTTCCCACTCAATATATTCCTCCTCTAACACATTAACATTTTTGAGTTTAGAATAAAAAGTCTCATATTCAGGAAGAGTGGGGTGAGAAAGTTTTGAAAAAGATGTTAGCCATTCATAAGGTAAATAGCTTTTAAAATCTGGAGCTGAATAAGCTACAAGAAACTTGGAATAGCTACTTCCACTTGCAAGAAAAAGACTGATATCTAAAAAGGCAAACTTCTTTGTTACAATAGCACTGTATTGATTTGCTTTTTTAACAATATAGTTCAATTCATTTTCAAGATTGAAGTGCTTTGCAAATGAAGCTCGCACAGCTGGAAGATCATACCTACTGGAGTTGAAACCTAAACAAGGAAGACAATAGCAATATGTCTCAAACCGCTCCTTTAACTTTTCTATAGATTTCAATATTCGCAATCTTATCTTTTCAGCACGCATTGAATCGGCGGAGTAGTCGTCTTCAGTAAATTTCTTTGCTATGGGTGAGTCAAACAGATATTCTCCTTCTCCTTTTGCATCATCATCATCATCATCATCATCATTATCATCATTATCAGCATCATTGAAATCCTCTCCCGCATCATCATCATCATCATTACCATCATCTTCATCTTCATCATTGTTATCAAGTTCATCATTGATATCAATGTCATCATTGATATCAGCATCATCATCATTGATATCAATGTCATCATTGATATAAATCTCATCATTGATATCAGGCTCATCATTGATATCAACGTCATTGATAACATCTCCCTCACTCTCTCTAACTCTCACAATAGGGATGTAAGCACTTGAAGGTGAATTATAGGAAATAAATAACTCATTTAACCTCCTATGAATCGCTTTCCATCGTGTTTTTGATAATATTTTCAGCGCGTCCTGTATTTCACTCAAATAAATCTCCATCTTAGAAAGTAATGTATTTAAATCTTCTTCAATGATGCATTTGGGATCTAGATAACCGGGAATGTTTGAAGATATGCTAACACAAATGGGTTTATGCTCTATACACCACCTTAAATTTCTTTGCTCATTCGCATTAGCTTCATCAATCTCATCATCATCATCATCAATCTCATGATCACCACTTTCATTTACTTCTCTTTCCTGGTGAAGAGGTTTTTCAGGAAGTAAACATTCAAAATCGTATACCGCAAACCAAGGAAAGTTTTGTAAATGATGTTCACAATCTATATTTAAACTATCACGCAAGTCATCAAAGATAGTTTTTGAAGGAGAATACATCCCTCCCGGATATATAAATCTAACCTTATTTGTGCATACTTTCTCATGCTTTATAACTTCTGTCTTAAAACAAAAAAGTTTATCACAATTCCTACAAGCATATTTACTAGCATACGACTCCATACTAGAGATATATCCAAAATGAGAATTGGAAAGATTTAGATTAAGGTCTTCAGAAGCAGTAGAAAATTGAGAGGAATAAAGAGAAATACATGTATCATCTTCTTGCGATGAGTAAACATTTATACTAATATTAAAACAACACTCCAATGTTGGAATATCTTCTAATCTGACACCTTCAAACTTTCTCTTCTTAGTCTTCTGAAAAGTTATCCATTGTGAATTACAGAAGAACAACCATTCATCACATAATTTCTGAGAAAGCTTTCGCATCTTTTGAAAGTTCTTCTCTGTATGATGAGCTAAACAGTGAAAAAAACATAAATTATTATTGTTACTAATTTTCGAAAAGGATCTGATAGATCTCCTTGCATGAATGTAATCCGGAACATCATTCGCTCTCCCAATAACAAAGGATTTTCTGAAAACATAATAATTAACATTGGTAATGTAAACTTTACACCATTTGGAATTTTCACCCATCGAGTGAATTATTCGCTCTACATCTATCTTTCTAATAAAATCAAATAATGCTAATAGATTAGCGTGATTATAAACAGAGCGGGGAAAATAAAAAATTGTTGAATTAAAATAAGCTGTGAAATAACGATATTCAGCGGTTTCAATCGATTTCAAAATTATTCCAAAAGCAAAGTTAATCTTAAATGAAGTTTTTTCTATCTCATAAATAGAACAAAGATGTTCTTCTATCAATGAAATCGGGAATAGGGAAGTTATAGATTCCTCTAACTTTTCCCCTGATGTGAGGAGCTAAAATAGTATTGCGATTTTCCATATAAAGCAGACGTAATGGAATGTCAATATCCTCTCCCTCACCCCAAGGTGGGAGAATATTAGAATCTACAGCCCAAGGTTCTTGATGCGGAGATGTTTCTCCTGAAGCGTGAATCCATCTATGTGAGATCAAATGTCTCCATGATGGAAATCGCTTACCACAATCTATACAAGAAATATTGCTATTCTTTGAAACGTTGTGTCTTTTACTAGTAACATCATCATTAGCATAATCAACATTTTCATCTTTCCTGAAATGTGGTGAGGAAAAAGCAGCAGTAGAAGATGGTGATGATGTTGATGCAGCGGGAGTAGAAATATAATTCCCATGTTGTAATCGCATATGCCTATTAAGAATTCTACTATTCTCCAAAATTTCTGAGCAGAGAACATTGAATTCTATGTATCTTCATATGTCTCAATAAATCTCTCATATGAGAAAAACTGATTTCACACTCTCCACACTTGAAAGTGTTGAAAGTAGTAGTAGTAGTAGAATCAACAACAGCAGCTGATTGCGATTTCGAGCGCGAACGTGATCGAGATCGTGAACGTGAACTTGATCGTGATCGAGATCGTGATTCGATTCTGGAAGTGCATCTATTCTCATGTCTTCTTCGTCCTAGCAAGGAGTGGAATAGCTCCCCACATCGATTGCAAGTGAGCGGTTGAAGTGATGCGCGACATGCGTAGACTCTGGAGTGATGCTTCCGCAAACCGGAATCGGAAGTAAAAATCTTTGAGCATGTGGCGCATGAATGTCTCTGAAAATAAATAAATAACAATTTCATTGTAAATACTATTTTTTTCTTCTTCTTCTATTTTCAGCTTGAATGGAGGATGGTAGGAAGGAGGGAAGCAAGAAGAGAGAGAGAGAGAGAGAGAAGGAAAAACTTTTTTTTTATTCGTTCATTCTTTTTTATTATTATTATTATTTTATCAAAATTGTAAAATAGACTCTTTCATTTTATTATTTCTATTAAAATTCGAAAATCAAAATTATATGTATATTTTATATATAAATAAATAAAACTGAGTACACACACCTGTTGCTTCTCCATTGTAGTCTTTCATATATTATTATTGATTCATATTGAAAATTGTTTGAGGTTGAAGTGATGGTGGGAGATGGTGGGGTTCTTGACTGACTGAATGAGATTGAATCATCAAGAAAACTCCGACTGGAATGGAGGTGTCATCATTCCAGTCAAACAAAGGATAATGCAGGCGAAGTTCAACCAGAAACATGACGTCATCAATCCAGTCAAAAAAGGTCAAATGAGTTCAATCAAAAACATCTGTCCATCCTGCAAGCGAAGGTCGGGTCAAATGAGTTCAACCTGAACAGTGACGTCATCATTCCAGTCAAAAAGGATGCAAACATGCAATGGGTCATCTCAGGTCACTGATTCCCATTGTCCCGCGGTGCAAACAATGCAATGGGTCATCTCGGGTCACTGATTCCCATTGTCCCGCGGTGCAAACATGCAATGGGTCATCTAAGGTCATTGTACCGCGTCGGTCCTCTGACGCGGGACGATTACGTAATATGGACCCATATCGGTCCTCTCTATACTACTACTTACTGTTTCGTGTCCGTTTCTTGTCCGTTTCTTGTCCGTTTCATGTCCGTTTTCCCTGAGTTACTCATTAAACTGCTCACTTAACTGCTCACTTAAATGCTCACTTCTCACTGAGCTGTTCACTTAACTGTTCAGTGAGCTA
This sequence comes from Branchipolynoe longqiensis, assembly GCA_030323885.1. Taxonomy (NCBI): domain Eukaryota; kingdom Metazoa; phylum Annelida; class Polychaeta; order Phyllodocida; family Polynoidae; genus Branchipolynoe; species Branchipolynoe longqiensis. The sequence goes on along the minus strand of JASIRB010001699.1, from coordinate 13,711 downwards.
CTCACTGAGCTGCTCACTTAACTGCTCACTGAACTACTCACTTAACTGCTCACTGAGCTTCTCACTGAGCTGTTCACTTAACTGCTCACTGAATTACTCACTGAGCTGCTCACTTAACTGCTCACTTAACTGCTCACTGAGCTGCGCACTGAACTGGTCACTGAGCTGCTCACTGAGTTACTCATTTAACTGCTCACTTAACTGCTCACTTAACTGCTCACTTAAGTGCTCAGGTAACTGCTCACTGAGCTACGCACTGAGCTGATCACTTAACTGCTCACTGACCTGCTCACTGAGCTGCTCACTGAGATATTCACTTAATTGCTCACTTAACTGCACACTGAGTTTCTCCCTGAGCTGTTCACTTAACTGCTCACTTAATTGCTCACTTAACTGCTCACTGAGCTGCTCACTGAACTGCTCACTGACCTGCTCACTGAGCTGCTCAGTTAACTGCTCACTTAAATGCTCACTTCTCACTGAGCTGTTCACTTAAATGTTCACTGAGCTACTCACTGAGCTGCTCACTTAACTGCTCACGTAACTGCTCAGTAAGCTGCTCACTGAACTGCTCACTGAGCTGCTCACTTAATTGCTAACTTAACTGCTAACTTAAATGGTCACTTCTCACTGAGCTGCTCACTTAACTGCTCACTGACCTGCTCACTGAGCTGCTCATGGAGATACTCACTTAACTGCTCACTGAGCTGCTCAATGAACTGCTCACTGAGCTGCTGACTTAACTGCTCAATTAAATGCTCACTGAGCTGCTCACTGAGTTACTCATTTAACTACTCACTTAACTGCTCACTTAAATGCTCACTTCTCACTGAGCTGCTCACTTAACTGTTCAGTGAGCTGCTCACTTAAATGCTCAATGAGCTACTCACTGAGCTGCTCACTTAACTGCTCACTTCTCACAGAGCTGTTCACTTAACTGTTCACTGAGCTACTCACTGAGCTGCTCACTGAGTTGCTCAATTAACTGCTCACTGAGCTGCTCACTTAACTGCTCACTGAGCTGCTCACTGAGTTACTCATTTAACTGCTCACTTAAATGCTCACTTAAATGCTCACTTCTCACTGAGCTGTTCACTTAACTGTTCACTGAGCTACTCACTGAGGTGCTCACTGAGGTGCTTACTGAGCTGCTCACTGAGCTGCTCACTGAGCTGCTCACTTAACTGCTCACTTAACTGCTCACTGAGCTGCTCACGGAGTTACTCATTTAACTGCTCACTTAATTTCTCACTTAAATGCGCACTTCTCACTGAGCTGTTCACTTAACTGTTCACGGAGCTACTCACTGAGCTGCTCACTTAACTGCTCACTTAAATGCTCACTGAGCTGCTCCCTGAGCTGCTCACGGAGATACTCACTTAACTGCTCTCTTAACTACTCACTGAGCTTCTCACTGCGCTGTTCACATAACTGCTCATGGAACTACTCACTGAGCTGCTCAATTAACTGCTCAGGTAACTGCTCACTGAGCTGCTCACTGAGCTGCTCACTGAGCAGCTCACTGAGTTACTCATTTAACTGCTCAGTTAAATGCTCACTTCTCACTGAGCTGTTCACTTAACTGTTCACTGAGCTACTCACTGAGCTGCTCACTTAACTGCTCACTTAAATGCTCACTGAGCTGCACAATGACCTGCTCCCTGAGCTGCTCACGGAGATACTCACTTAACTGCTCACTTAACTGCTCAATGAGCTTCTCACTGGGCTGTTCACTTAACTGCTCACGGAACTACTCACTGAGCTGCTCACTTAACTGCTCACTTAACTGCTCACTGAGCTACTCACTGAGCTGCTCACTTAACTACTCAGTTAACTGCTCACTGAGCTTCTCACTGAGCTGTTAACTTAAATGCTTACTGAACTATTCACTGAGCTGCTCACATAACTGCTCACTTAACTGCCCACTTAACTGCTCACTGAGCTGCTCACTGAGCTGCTCACTGAAGTGCTCACTGAGCTGCTCACGGAGTTACTCATTTAACTGCTCACTTAATTGCTCACTTAAATGCTCACTTCTCACTGAGCTGTTCACTTAACTGTTCACTGAGCTACTCACTGAGCTGCTCACTTAACTGCTCACTTAACTGCTCACTTAGCTGCTCACTGAGCTTCTCACTGAGCTGTTCACTTAACTGCTTACTGAACTACTCACTGAGCTGCTCACTTAAGTGCTCACTTAACTGCTCACTTAACTGCTCACTGATCTGCTCAATGAGCTGCTCACTGAACTGCTCACTGAGCTGTTCACTTAACTGCTTACTGAACTACTCACTGATCTGCTCACATAACTGCTCACTTAACTGCTCACTTAACTGCTCACTGAGCTGCTCAGTGAGCTGCTCACTGAGCTGCTCACTGAACTGCTCACTGAGCTGCTCGCGGAGTGACTCATTTAACTGCTCACTTAATTCCTCACTTAAATGCTCACTTCTCACTGAGCTGTTCACATAACTGTTCACTGAGCTACTCACTGTGCTGCTCACTTAACTGCTCACTTAAATGCTCACTGAGCTGCTCACTGAGCTGCTCCTTTAACTGCTCACTTAACTGCTCACTGAGCTTCTCACTGAGCTGTTCACTTAACTGCTTACTGAACTACTCACTGAACTGCTCACTTAATTGCTCACTGAGCTATTCACTGAGCTGCTCATTTAACTGCTTCCTGAAATACTCACTGAGCTGCTCACTTAACTGCCCACTTAACTGCTCAATTAACTGCTCACTGAGCTGCTCAATGAGCTGCTCACTGAACTGCTCACTGAGCTGTTCACGGAGTTACTCATTTAACTGCTCACTTAGCTGCTCACTGAGCTTCTCACTGAGCTGTTCACTTAACTGCTTACTGAACTACTCACTGAGCTGCTCACTTAACTGCTCACCTAACTGCTCACTTAACTGCTCACTTAACTGCTCACTCAGCTGCTCAATGAGCTGCTCACTGAACTGCTCACTGAGCTGTTCACGTAACTGCTTACTGAACTACTCACTGAGCTGCTCATATAACTGCTCACTTAACTGCTCACTTAACTCAAGGTCAAGTTTGGGGTCAAGTTTGGGGTCAAGGGTCAGAACCGGTTAGAACTGCTTAGAACCGGTTAGAACCGGTCAGAACCGGTTAGAACCGGTTTCAGGGTCAAGGTCAAGGTCGGACCCAAGGTCGGGTCAAGGTCGGGGTCAAGGTCAAGTTTGGGGTCAAGTTTGGGGTCAAGTTTGGGGTCAAGTTTGGGGTCAAGGGTCAGAACCGGTTCGAACCGGTCCGAACCGGTTCGAACCAGTTAGAACCGGTCAGAACTGGTTAGAACCGGTTTCAGGGTAAAGGTCAAGGTCGGGGTCAAGGTCGAGGTCCAGGTCGGGGTCAAGCTCGGGGTCAAGGTCAAGTTTGGGGTCAAGTTTGGGGTCAAGGGTCAGAACCGGTTAGAACCGGTTAGAACCGGTTAGAACCGATTAGAACCTGTTAGCACCGATCAGAACCGGTTAGAAACGGTTTCGGGGTCAAGGTCAAGGTCGGGGTCAGGGTCAAGGTCAACGTCAAGTTTGGGGTCAAGTTTGGGGTCAAGGGTCAGAACCGGTTAGAACAGGTTAGAACCGGTTAGAACCAGTTAGAACCGGTTAGAACCGGTTAGAACCGGTTAGAACCGGTCAGAATCGGTTAGAACCGGTTTGGGGGTGAAGGTCAAGGTCGGGGTCAGGGTCAAGGTCAAGGTCAAGGTCAAGGTCAAGGTCAAGTTTGGGGTCAAGTTTGGGGTCAAGGGTCAGAACTGGTTAGAACCGGTTAGAACCGGTTAGAACCAGTTAGAACCGGTTAGAACGGGTCAGAACCGTTAGAGCCGGTTTCAGGGTCAAGGTCAAGGTCGGGGTCAAGTTCGGGGTCAAGGTCACGGTCGTGTCAAGTTTGCGGTCAAGTTTGGGGTCAAGGGTCAGAACCGGTTAGAACCTGTTAGAACCGGTCAGAACCGGTCAGAACCGGTCAGAACCGGTTAGAACCGGTTAGAACCGGTTTCAGGGTCAAGGTCAAGGTCGGGGTCAAGGTCGGGGTCAAGGTCAAGGTCAAGTTTGGGGTCAAGTTTGGGGTCAAGGGTCAGAACCGGTTAGAACCGGTTAGAACCGGTTTCAGGGTCAAGGTCAAGGTCGGGGTCAAGGTCGGGATCAAGGTCAAGTCAAGTTTAGGGTCAAGTTTGGGGTCAAGGGTCAGAACCGGTTCTAACCGGTTCTAACTGGTCAGAACTGGTTAGAACCGGTTTCAGAGTCAAGGTCAAGGTCGGGTTCAAGGTCAGGGTCAAGGTCGCAGTCAAGGTCAAGTTTGCGGTCAAGTTTGGGGTCAAGGGTCAGAACCGTTTAGAACCTGTTAGAACCGGTCAGAACCGGTCAGAACCGGTCAGAACCGGTTAACACCGGCTAGAACCGCTTACAACCGGTCAGAACCGGTTTCAGGGTCAAGGTCAAGGTCGGGGTCAAGGTCGGGTCAAGGTCGGGGTCAAGGTCAAGTTTGGGGTCAAGTTTGGGATCAAGGGTCAGAACCGGTTCTAACCGGTTCGAATCGGTTAGAACCGGTTAGAACCGGTTTCAGGGTCCAAGTCAAGGTCCGGGTCAAGGTCGGGGTCAAGGTCGGGGTCAAGGTCGAGGTCAAGGTCGGGGTCAAGGTCGGGGTCAAGGTCAAGTTCGGGGTCAAGTTTGGGGTCAAGGGTGAGAACCGGTTAGAACTGGTTAGAACATGTTAGAACCGGTCAGAACCGGATAGAAACGGTTTCGGGGTAAAGTTCAAGGACGGGGTCAGGGTCAAGGTCTACGTCAAGTTTGGGGTCAAGTTTGGGGTCAAGGGTCAGAACCGGTTAGAACCAGTTAGAACCGGTTAGAACCGGTGAGAACTGGTTAGAACCGGTCAGAACCGGTTAGAACCGGCTTCAGGGTCAAGGTCAAGGTCGGGGTCAAGGTCGGGGTCAAGGTCGCGGTCAAGGTCAAGCTTGCGGTCAAGTTTGGGGTCAAGGGTCAGAACCGTTTAGAACCTGTTAGAACCGGTCAGAACCGGTCAGAACCGGTTTGAACCGGTTTCAGGGTCAAGGTCAAGGTCGGGGTCAAGGTCAAGATCAAGTTTGGGGTCAAGTTTGGGGTCAAGGGTCAGCACCGGTTAGAACCGCTTAGAACTGCTAAGAACCGGTCAGAACCGGTTAGAACCGGTTAGAACCGGTTTCAGGGTCAAGGTCAAGGTCGGGGTCAAGGTCGGGGTCAATGTCAGGGTCAAGGTCAAGTTTTGGGCCAAGTTTGGGGTCAAGGGTCAGAACCAGTTAGAAATGGTTAGAACCGGTTAGAACTGGTTAGAACTGGTCAGACCCGGTTAGAACCGGTTTCGGGGTCAAAGTCGCGGTCAAGGTCACGGTCAAGGTCAAGTTTGCGGTCAAGTTTGGGGTCAAGGGTCAGAACCGGTTAGAACCTGTTAGAACCGGTCAGAACCGGTCAGAACCGGTCAGAACCGATTTCAGGGTCAAGGTCAAGGTCGGGGTCAAGGTCGGGGTCAAAGTCAAGTTTGGGGTCAAGTTTGGGGTCAAGGGTCAGAACCGGTTCGAACCGGTTCGAACCGGTTAGAACTGGTCAGAACCGGTCAGAACCGGTTTGAACCGGTTTCAGGGTCACGGTCAAGGTCGGGGTCAAGGTCGGGGTCAATGTCAGGGTCAAGGTCAAGTTTGGGGCCAAGTTTGGGGTCAAGGGTCAGAACCAGTTAGAAATGGTTAGAACCGGTTAGAACCGATTAGAACTGGTCAGAACCGGTTAGAACCGGTTTCGGGGTCAAGGTCGCGGTCAAGGTCGCGGTCAAGGTCAAGTTTGCGGGCAAGTTTGGGCTCAAGGGTCAGAACCGGTTAGAACCTGTTAGAACTGGTCAGAACCGGTCAGAACCGGTCAGAACCGGTTTCAGGGTCAAGGTCAAGCTCGGGGTCAAGGTCGGGTTCAAGGTTAAGTTTGGGGTCAAGTTTGCGGTGAAGGGTCAGAACCGGTTCGAACCGGTTCGAACCGGTTCAGGGTCACGGTCAAGGTCGTGGTCAAGGTCCGGGTCAAGGTCGAGGTCAAGGTCGGGTCAAGGTCGGGGTCAAGGTCAAGTTTCATGCCCGTTTCTTGTCCGTTTCTTGTCCGTTTTCTGTCCGTTTCTTGTCCGTTTCGTGTCCGTTTCATGTCCGTTTCTTGTCCGTTTCTTGTCCGTTTCATGTCCGTTTCAAGTCCGTTTCTTGTCCGTTTCTTGTCCGTTTCATGTCCGTTTCTTGTCCGTTTCGTGTCCGTTTCTTGTCCGTTTCGTGTCCGTTTCTTGTCCGTTTCTAGTCCGTTTCATGTCCGTTTCTTGTCCGTTTCATGTCCGTTTCATGTCCGTTTCTTGTCCGTTTCATGTCCGTTTCTTGTCCGTTTCATGTCCGTTTCTTGTCCGTTTCTTGTCCGTTTCATGTCCGTTTCTTGTCCGTTTCTTGTCCGTTTCTTGTCCGTTTCTTGTCCGTTTCGTGTCCGTTTCATGTCCGTTTCTTGTCCGTTTCTTGTCCGTTTCTTGTCCGTTTCTTGTCCGTTTCATGTCCGTTTCTTGTCCGTTTCTTGTCCGTTTCATGTCCGTTTCTTGTCCGTTTCATGTCCGTTTCTTGTCCGTTTCTTGTCCGTTTCTTGTCCGTTTCTAGTCCGTTTCATGTCCGTTTCTTGTCCGTTTCATGTCCGTTTCTTGTCCGTTTCATGTCCGTTTCTTGTCCGTTTCATGTCCGTTTCATGTCCGTTTCTTGTCCGTTTCATGTCCGTTTCATGTCCGTTTCTTGTCCGTTTCTTGTCCGTTTCTTGTCCGTTTCGTGTCCGTTTCTTGTCCGTTTCTTGTCCGTTTCGTGTCCGTTTCTTGTCCGTTTCTTGTCCGTTTCATGTCCGTTTCATGTCCGTTTCTTGTCCGTTTCATGTCCGTTTCATGTCCGTTTCTTGTCCGTTTCTTGTCCGTTTCTTGTCGTTTCATGTCCGTTTCTTGTCCGTTTCATGTCCGTTTCATGTCCGTTTCATTCTCCGTTTCTTGTCCGTTTCATGTCCGTTTCATGTCCGTTTCTTGTCCGTTTCTTGTCCGTTTCATGTCCGTTTCTTGTCCGTTTCTTGTCCGTTTCTTGTCCGTTTCATGTCCGTTTCTTGTCCGTTTCATGCCCGTTTCATGTCCGTTTCTTGTCCGTTTCTTGTCCGTTTCATGTCCGTTTCTTGTCCGTTTCATGTCCGTTTCTTGTCCGTTTCTTGTCCGTTTCGTGTCCGTTTCTTGTCCGTTTCTTGTCCGTTTCTTGTCCGTTTCATGTCCGTTTCTTGTCGTTTCATGTCCGTTTCATGTCCGTTTCTTGTCCGTTTCTTGTCCGTTTCTTGTCCGTTTCTTGTCCGTTTCTTGTCCGTTTCTTGTCCGTTTCTTGTCCGTTTCTTGTCCGTTTCTTGTCCGTTTCATGCCCGTTTCACGTCCGTTTCTTGTCCGTTTCTTGTCCGTTTCATGTCCGTTTCTTGTCCGTTTCATGTCCGTTTCTTGTCCGTTTCTTGTCCGTTTCTTGTCCGTTTCATGTCCGTTTCTTGTCCGTTTCATGCCCGTTTCATGTCCGTTTCATGTCCGTTTCTTGTCCGTTTCTTGTCCGTTTCTTGTCCGTTTCATGTCCGTTTCATGTCCGTTTCTTGTCCGTTTCTTGTTCGTTTCACGTCCGTTTCTTGTCCGTTTCTTGTCCGTTTCATGTCCGTTTCTTGTCCGTTTCTTGTCCGTTTCATGTCCGTTTCTTGTCCGTTTCTTGTCCGTTTCGTGTCCGTTTCTTGTCCGTTTCTTGTCCGTTTCATGTACGTTTCTTGTCCGTTTCTTGTCCGTTTCATGTCCGTTTCTTGTCCGTTTCATGTCCGTTTCTTGTCCGTTTCATGTCCGTTTCTTGTCCGTTTCATGTCCGTTTCTTGTCCGTTTCATGTCCGTTTCTTGTCCGTTTCATGCCCGTTTCCTGCCGTTTCATGTCCGTTTCCTGTCCGTTTCATGTCCGTTTCATGTCCGTTTCATGTCCGTTTCTTGTCCGTTTCATGTCCGTTTCTTGTCCGTTTCATGTCCGTTTCTTGTCCGTTTCATGCCCTTTCATGTCCGTTTCATGTCCGTTTCTTGTCCGTTTCATGTCCGTTTCATGTCCGTTTCTTGTCCGTTTCTTGTCCGTTTCTTGTCCGTTTCGTGTCCGTTTCTTGTCCGTTTCTTGTCCGTTTCTTGTCCGTTTCTTGTCCGTTCATTGTCCGTTTCTAGTCCGTTTCATGTCCGTTTCTTGTCCGTTTCATGCCCGTTTCATGCCCGTTTCATGTCCGTTTTTGTCCGTTTCATCTCCTTTTCATTTTCCGTTTCATGTCCGTTTCTTGTCCGTTTCTTGTCCGTTTCTTGTCCGTTTCTTGTCCGTTTCATGTCCGTTTCATGTCCGTTTCTTGTCCGTTTCTTGTCCGTTTCATGTCCGTTTCTTGTCCGTTTCTTGTCCGTTTCTTGTCCGTTTCTTGTCCGTTTCTTGTCCGTTTCATGCCCGTTTCATGCCCGTTTCTTGTCCGTTTCTTGTCCGTTTCTGTCCGTTTCTTGTCCGTTTCTTGTCCGTTTCATGTCCGTTTCTTGTCCGTTTCTTGTCCGTTTCATGTCCGTTTCTTGTCCGTTTCATCTCCGTTTCATGTCCGTTTCGTGTCCGTTTCTTGTCCGTTTCTTGTCCGTTTCGTGTCCGTTTCTTGTCCGTTTCTTGTCCGTTTCTTGTCCGTTTCTTGTCCGTTTCATGTCCGTTTCTTGTCCGTTTCATGCCCGTTTCATGTCCGTTTCTTGTCCGTTTCTTGTCCGTTTCATGTCCGTTTCTTGTCCGTTTCATGTCCGTTTCTTGTCCGTTTCTTGTCCGTTTCTTGTCCGTTTCGTGTCCGTTTCTTGTCCGTTTCTTGTCCGTTTCATGTCCGTTTCTTGTCCGTTTCATGTCCGTTTCTTGTCCGTTTCATGTCCGTTTCATGCCCGTTTCATGTCCGTTTCTTGTCCGTTTCATGTCCGTTTCATGTCCGTTTCATGTCCGTTTCTTGTCCGTTTCATGTCCGTTTCTTGTCCGTTTCATGTCCGTCTCTGTCCGTTTCTTGTCCGTTTCATGTCCGTTTCTTGTCCATTTCATGCCCGTTCATTCCGTTTCTTGTCCGTTTCTTGTCCGTTTCATGTCCGTTTCGTTGTCCGTTTCTTGTCCGTTTCTTGTCCGTTTCTGTCCGTTTCATATCGTTTCTTGCCGTTCTGTCCGTTTCATGTCCGTTTCTTGTCCGTTCGTTCCGTTTCTTGTCCGTTTCTTGTCCGTTTCTTGTCCGTTTCATGTCCGTTTCTTGTCTGTTTCATGTCCGTTTCTTGTCCGTTTCATGTCCGTTTCTTGTCCGTTTCATGCCCGATTCATGCCCGTTTCTTGTCCGTTTCATCTCGGTTTCATGTCCGTTTCTTGTCCGGTTCTTGTCCGTTTCTTGTCCGTTTCATGTCCGTTTCTAGTCCGTTTCATGTCCGTTTCTTGTCCGTTTCTTGTCCGTTTCTTGTCCGTTTCATCTCCGTTTCATGTCCGTTTCATGTCCGTTTCTTGTCCGTTTCTTGTCCGTTTCATGTCCGTTTCTTGTCCGTTTCATGCCCGTTTCACGTCCGTTTCTTGTCCGTTTCTTGTCCGTTTCATGTCCGTTTCATGTCCGTTTCTTGTCCGTTTCATGTCCGTTTCTTGTCCGTTTCTTGTCCGTTTCGTGTCCGTTTCTTGTCCGTTTCTTGTCCGTTTCATGTCCGTTTCTGTCCTTCGTGTCCGTTTCTTGTCCTTTTCTTGTCCGTTTCTTGTCCGTTTCTTGGCCGTTTCTTGTCCGTTTCTTGTCCGTTTCATGCCCGTTTCATGTCCGTTTCTTGTCCGTTTCTTGTCCGTTTCTTGTCCGTTTCATGTCCGTTTCATGTCCGTTTCTTGTCCGTTTCTTGTCCGTTTCTTGTCCGTTTCTTGTCCGTTTCATGCCCGTTTCTTGTCCGTTTCTTGTCCGTTTCTTGTCCGTTTCTTGTCCGTTTCTTGTCCGTTTCTTGTCCGTTTCATGTCCGTTTCTTGTCCGTTTCATGCCCGTTTCATGCCGTTTCTTGTCCGTTTCATGTCCGTTTCTTGTCCGTTTCATGTCCGTTTCATGTCCGTTTCTTGTCCGTTTCATGTCCGTTTCTTGTCCGTTTCATGTCCGTTTCTTGTCCGTTTCATGCCCGTTTCATGCCCGTTTCATGTCCGTTTCTTGTCCGTTTCATGTCCGTTTCATGTCCGTTTCATGTCCGTTTCTTGTCCGTTTCATGTCCGTTTCTTGTCCGTTTCTTGTCCGTTTCTTGTCCGTTTCATGTCCGTTTCTTGTCCGTTTCATGCCGTTTCTGCCGTTTCATGTCCGTTTCTTGTCCGTTTCATGTCCGTTTCATGTCCGTTTCATGTCCGTTTCTTGTCCGTTTCTTGTCCGTTTCTTGTCCGTTTCATGTCCGTTTCTTGTCCGTTTCATGCCCTTTCATGCCCGTTTCATGTCCGTTTCTTGTCCGTTTCTTGTCCGTTTCTTGTCCGTTTCATCCGTTTCCCCCTTGTCCGTTTCTTGTCCGTTTCATGCCCGTTTCATGCCCGTTTCATGTCCATTTCTTGTCCGTTTCATCTCCGTTTCATGACCGTTTCTTGTCCGTTCATGTCCCTTTTCTTTCTTTCGTCCGTTTCTATTCCCGTTTCATGTCCGTTTCTTGTCCGTTTCATGTCCGTTTCTTGTCCGTTTCATGTCCGTTTCATGTCCGTTTCTTGTCCGTTTCTTGTCCGTTTCATGTCCGTTTCATGTCCGTTTCTTGTCCGTTTCATGTCCGTTTCTTGTCCGTTTCATGTCCGTTTCTTGTCCGTTTCTTGTCCGTTTCATGTCCGTTTCTTGTCCGTTTCTTGTCCGTTTCATGTCCGTTTCATGTCCGTTTCTTGTCCGTTTCTTGTCCGTTTCTTGTTCGTTTCATGTCCGTTTCATGCCGTTTCACGTCCGTTTCTTGTCCGTTTCTTGTTCGTTTCTTGTCCGTTTCTTGTCAGTTTCATGTCCGTTTCTTGTCCGTTTCGTGTCCGTTTCTTGTCCGTTTCGTGTCCATTTCTTGTCCGTTCCTTGTCCGTTTCTAGTCCGTTTCATGTCCGTTTCTTGTCCGTTTCATGCCCGTTTCATGCCCGTTTCATGTCCGTTTCTTGTTCGTTTCATCTCCGTTTCATGTCCGTTTCATGTCCGTTTCTTGTCCGTTTCATGTCCGTTTCTTGTCCGTTTCTTGTCCGTTTCCTGTCCGTTTCTTGTCCGTTTCATGCCCGTTTGACGTCCGTTTCTTGTCCGTTTCTTGTCCGTTTCTTGTCCGTTTCATGTCCGTTTCTTGTCAGTTTCATGCCCGTTTCATGTCCGTTTCTTGTCCGTTTCATGTCCGTTTCTTGTCCGTTTCTTGTCCGTTTCATGTCCGTTTCTTGTCCGTTTCTTTTCCGTTTCTTGTCCGTTTCTTGTCCGTTTCATGTCCGTTTCTTGTCCGTTTCATATCCGTTTCTTGTCCGTTTCATGTCCGTTTCATGTCCGTTTCTTGTCCGTTTCTTGTCCGTTTCTTGTCCGTTTCATGTCCGTTTCTTGTCCGTTTCTTGTCCGTTTCATGTCCGTTTCTTGTCCGTTTCATGTCCGTTTCTTGTCCGTTTCATGCCCGTTTCATGTCCGTTTCTTGTCCGTTTCTTGTCCGTTTCTTGTCCGTTTCATGTCCGTTTCATGTCCGTTTCTTGTCCGTTTCATGTCCGTTTCTTGTCCGTTTCTTGTCCGTTTCATGTCCGTTTCATGTCCGTTTCTTGTCCGTTTCTTGTCCGTTTCATGTCCGTTTCTTGTCCGTTTCTTGTCCGTTTCATGTCCGTTTCTTGTCCGTTTCATGTCCGTTTCTTGTCCGCTTCATGCCCGTTTCACGTCCGTTTCTTGTCCGTTTCTTGTCCGTTTCTAGTCTGTTTCATGTCCGTTTCATGCCCGTGTCTTGTACGTTTCATGTCCGTTTCTTGTCCGTTTCATGCCCGTTTCATGCCCGTTTCATGTTCGTCTCTTGTCCGTTTCATCTCCGTTTCATGTCCGTTTCTTGTCCGTTTCTAGTCCGTTTCATGTCCGTTTCTTGTCCGTTTCTAGTCAGTTTCATGTCCGTTTCTTGTCCGTTTCTTGTCCGTTTCTTGTCCGTTTCTTGTTCGTTTCATGTCCGTTTCTTGTCCGTTTCATGTCCGTTTCTTGTCCGTTTCATCCCAGTTTCACGTCCGTTTCTTGTCCGTTTCTAGTCCGTTTCATGTCCGTTTCTTGTCCGTTTCATGTCCGTGTCTTGTCCGTTTCATGTCCGTTTCATGCCCATTTCATGCCCGTTTCATGTCCGTTTCTTGTCCGTTTCATCTCCGTTTCATGTCCGTTTCTTGTCCGTTTCTAGTCCGTTTCATGTCCGTTTCTTGTCCGTTTCTAGTCCGTTTCATGTCCGTTTCTTGTCCGTTTCTTGTCCGTTTCTTGTTCGTTTCATGTCCGTTTCTTGTCCGTTTCATGCCCGTTTCACGTCCGTTTCTTGTCCGTTTCTTGTTCCTTTCTTGTCCGTTTCTTGTCCGTTTCATGTCGGTTTCTTGTCCGTTTCGTGTCCGTTTTTTGTCCGTTTCGTGTCCGTTTGTTGTCCGTTCCTTGTCCGTTTCTAGTCCGTTTCATGTCCGTTTCTTGTCCGTTTCTTGTCCGTTTCATGCCCGTTTCATGCCCGTTTCATGTCCGTTTCTTGTCCGTTTCATCTCCGTTTCATGTCCGTTTCTTGTCCGTTTCATGTCTGTTTCTTGTCCGTTTCTTGTCCGTTTCCCCTTTCTGCCGTTTCATGTCCGTTTCTGTCCGTTTCTTGCCCGTTTCACATGTTTCATGTCCGTTTCTTGTCCGTTTCTTGTCCGTTTCATGTCCGTTTCTTGTCCGTTTCATGCCCGTTTCTTGTCCGTTTCTTGTCCGTTTCTTGTCCGTTTCATGTCCGTTTCTTGTCCGTTTCATGTCCGTTTCACGTCCGTTTCTTGTCCGTTTCTTGTCCGTTTCTTGTCCGTTTCTTGTCCGTTTCTTGTCCGTTTCATGTCCGTTTCTTGTCCGTTTCTTGTCCGTTTCATGTCCGTTTCTTGTCCGTTTCGTGTCCGTTTCTTGTCCGTTTCATGTCCGTTTCTTGTCCGTTTCGTGTCCGTTTCTTGTCCGTTTCTTGTCCGTTTCGTGTCCGTTTCTTGTCCGTTTCTTGTCCGTTTCTTGTCCGTTTCTTGTCCGTTTCTTGTCCGTTTCTTGTCCGTTTCTTGTCCGTTTCTTGTCCGTTTCATGTCCGTTTCTTGTCCGTTTCATGTCCGTTTCTTGTCCGTTTCATGTCCTTTCATGCCCGTTTCATGTCCGTTTCTTGTCCGTTTCATCTCCGTTTCATGTCCGTTTCATGTCCGTTTCTTGTCCGTTTCATGTCCGTTTCTTGTCCGTTTCATGTCCGTTTCTTGTCCGTTTCTTGTCCGTTTCATGTCCGTTTCTTGTCCGTTTCATGCCCGTTTCATGTCCGTTTCTTGTCCGTTTCTTGTCCGTTTCTTGTCCGTTTCATGTCCGTTTCTTGTCCGTTTCTTGTCCGTTTCATGTCCGTTTCATGTCCGTTTCTTGTCCGTTTCGTGTCCGTTTCTTGTCCGTTTCTTGTCCGTTTCGTGTCCGTTTCTTGTCCGTTTCTTGTCCG
>JASIRB010001067.1:0-35824 GCA_030323885.1 Branchipolynoe longqiensis | reverse complement strand
ATGGATCCCAGACTAATGAATGAAGAAACTCCTCAGAGAGAGTATAACAACATTGAAATGGAATGGGAAGCTCTCAGAGAAAGCATGGTCAAGTCAGCAGAGGAGGTGTTACCAAATAAAAAACGAGAGACAAAGCAATCATGGATGACGCAAACCATACTAGAAAAGATGGCAGAAAGGAAGAAAGTGAAAACCACTGATCCACCTAAATACAAACACCTGAAGAATGAAATAGAAGATGAATGCAAAAAAGCTAAAGATGAATGGTGGAATAAGAAGTGTGAAGTAGTGGAACAACTTGAGTCTCAACATCGTTCAAGAGAGATGCACAAGAAAGTGAAAGAGATAACAGGTCAAGGATACAGACAGAGAAGCAGTAAATGTATCAAGAACAAAGACGGCAAAATGCTCTTTGAAGAAGATGAAATAAAGTCCAGATGGGAAGAATATGTAAACGAACTATACAATGATGACAGAGGGAACCCACCCACAATTGAGAAAGAAGATGGGAATATTATATTAGTATCAGAGGTTGAGAAGGCTATCAATGATCTAAAGGCAGGTAAGGCTCCTGGAAGTGACCAGATAACATCAGAAATGATAAAAGGACTAGATGAAGTGGGGATTCAAATCATTCATAAGCTAGTAACTGACATCTATGAGACTGGATTTATACCATTGAATATGAATGAATCCATATTTGTACGACTCCCAAAGAAGCTAAAACCAACATTGTGTACTGAGTACAGAACACTAAGCCTGATGAGTCATATGTTGAAGATGATCCTGAAAATAATTTTACTGAGAAACAGACAGAAAATTGAAGAACAAATCAGTAACGTACAAAGTGGGTTTATATCTGGAAGAGGTACACGTGAAGGGATTTTCAATATGAGAATGATTTGTGAACGTTATTGTGAAGTGAACCAGGATGTTTATGCCTGCTTTATTGACTATGAGAAGGCCTTCGACCGAGTCAATCATGAACTGTTAATCAAATGTTTACAAGATATTGGTGTCAATGGCAAAGACATTAAACTAATTGTGAACTTATACTGGACACAACGTGCATTTATAAAAATGGAGCAGGGCCTATCGGATGAAGTTATGATTAAACGAGGAGTTCGACAGGGGTGTGTATTGTCACCATGTCTATTTAACCTGTACACAGAGATGATTTTCAGACACATTGAAGATTGCAAGGGAGTGACAATAGGTGGCATGAACGTCAACAATCTTAGATATGCCGATGACAGTGTAATACTAGCAGACAGTGAGAAAAACCTACAAGATATAGTGAATAGAATCAATAAAGCTGGAATACTATTCAACATGAAGATGAATGCCAGGAAGACCAAAACAATGGTTATAAGTAAAAAGACAGATAAACCAAATGTCAATATAACCATAGATGGCACAAACATAGAACAAGTATCCGAATTCATATATCTCGGACAAAAGATTACAAATGATGGGAGATGTGAGGAAGAAATTAAAAGAAGGATAACAATAGCCCGAACAACATTCTCCAAAATGTATAGAGTGTTAACATCAAGTAAGATTTTAATACAAACAAGGAAGCGTATTCTTCAGTGTTATGTGTGGTCTACTCTAATGTATGGGGCAGAGACATGGACAATCTCTAAGAAAATGTACAAACGTTTAGCAGCATTTGAGATGTGGACTTATCGAAGGATGATGAAAATATCATGGACAAAGAAGATCACCAACAAAGAAGTTCTCAGAAAAATTAAAAATAAGAAAAGCTTGTTTGCCACTATACAGACAAAGAAACTTATTTATTTTGGCCACATCATTCGTCAGAGTTCAATATACCGTACATTGTTGGAAGGGAAGGTGAATGGCAGCAGAGGGAGAGGGAGACCAAGAACATCATGGTTTACAAATATTTCACAGTGGACAGGCTTGAATTATTCACAGTCTATCAGAACAGCACAACATCGGGACAAGTGGAGAACCATTGCATCCAACCCTCGACTAGAGGATGGAACTATTGATTGATTGATGACCATTACCAGTATTTCACGCATCCTCCCATTACCAGTATTCCATGCCTCCTCCCATTACCAGTATTTCATGCCTCCTCACATTACCACTATTTCATGCCTCCTCCCATTGCCAGTATTTTACGCCTCCTCTCATTACCGGTATTTCATGCCTCCTCCCATTACCAGTATTTCATGCATCCCCCCATTACCAGTATTTCATGCCTCCTCGCATTACCAGTGTTTCATTCCTCCTCCCATTACCAGTATTTCACCCCTCCTCCCGTTACCAGTATTTCATGCCTCCTCCCATTACCAGTATTTCATGCCTCCTCCCATTGCCAGTATTCCATGCCTCCTGCCATTACCAGTATTTCACCCATCCTCCCATTGCCAGTTTTTCATGCATCCTCCCATTACCAGTATTTCACCCCTCCTCCCATTACCAGTATTTCATACCTCCTACCATTAGCAGTATTTCACACCTCCTCCCATTACCAGTATTTCATGCCCGCTCCCATTACCAGTATTTCATTCCTCCTCCCATTACCAGTATTTCATGCCTCCTCCCATAACCAGTTTTTCATGCCTCCTCCCATTACCAGTATTTCATACCTCTTACCATTACCAGTATTTCACGCCCTCCTCCCATTACCAGTATTTCACGCCCTCTCCCATTCCCAGTATTTCATGCATCCTCCCGTTACCAGTATTTGACGCATCCTCCCATTACCAGTATTTCATGCCTCCTCACATTACCAGTATTTCATGCCTCCTCCTATTCCCAGTATTTTACGCCTCCTCCCATTACCAGTATTTCATGCCTCCTCCCATTACCAGGATTTCATGCATCCCCCCATTACCAGTATTTCATGCCTCCTCCCATTACCAGTATTTCACCCCTCCTCCCGTTACCAGTATTTCATACCTCTTACCATTACCAGTATTTCACCCATCCTACCATTACCAGTATTTCACGCATCCTCCCATTACCAGTATTTCATGCCTCCTCCCGGTACCAGTATTTCATACCTCTTACCATTACCAGTATTTCATGCCTCCTCCCATTACCAGTATTTCACCCCTCCTCCCATTACCAGTATTTCATGCCTCCTCCCATTGCCAGTATTTCATGCATCCTCCCATTTCCAGTATTTCATGCCCCCTCCCATTACCAGTATTGCATGCCTCCTCCCATTACCAGTATTCCATGCCTACTCACATTACCAGTATTTTACGCCTCCTCCCATTACCAGTATTCCATGCCTCCTCGCATTACAAGTATTTCACGCCGCCCTCCCATTATCAGTATTTCACGCCGCCTCCAATTACCAGTATTTCATGCCCCTCCCATTAGCAGTATTTCATGCCTCCTCCCGTTACCAGTATTCCATGCCCCCTCCCATTACCATTATTTCATGCCTCCTCCCATTACCAGTATTCCATGCCTCCTCACATTACCAGTATTTCATGCCTCCTCACATTACCAGTATTTCATGCCTCCTCCCATTACCCGTATTGCAGCCATCCTCCCATTACCAGTATTTCATGCCTCCTCCCGTTACCAGTATTTCATGTCTCCTCCCATTACCAGTATTTCACACCTCCTCCCATTACCAGTATTTCATGCCCGCTCCCATTACCAGTATTTCATACCTCCTCCCATTACCAGTATTTCATGCCTCCTCCCATAACCAGTATTTCATGCATCCTCCCATTACCAGTATTTCATGCCTTCTCCCATTACCAGTATTTCATGCCTCCTCCCATTACCAGTATTTCATGCCTCCTCCCATTACCAGTATTTCATACCTCTTACCATTACCATCATTTTACGCCCTCCTCCCATTACCAGTATTTCACTCCCTCTCCGATTCCCAGTATTTCATGCATCGTCCCATTCCCAGTATTTCATGCCTCCTCCCGTTACCAGTATTTCATGCCTCCTCCCATTACCAGTATTTCATGCCTCCTCCCATTGCCAATATTTCACGCCGCCTCCCATTACCAGTATTTCACACCTCCTCCCATTACCGGTATTTCACGCCTCCTCACATTACCAGTATTTCATGCCTCCTCACATTACCAGTATTTCACCTCCCCATACCAGTATTTCATGCCCCCTCCCATTACCACTATTTCAAGCCTCCTCCCATTCTCAGTATTTCACGCCTCCCATTCCCAGTATTTCACACCTCCTCCCATTACCAGTATTTCATGCCTCCTTCCATTACCAGTATTTCATACCTCCTACCATTACCAGTATTCCATGCCTCCTCACATTACCACTATTTCACGCCTCCTCCCATTAACAGTATTTCATGCCTCCTCCCATTACCAGTATTTCCTGCCTCCTCCCGTTACCATTATTTCACCCCCCTCCCATTACCAGTATTTCACCCATCCTAACATTACCAGTATTTCATGCATACTCCCATTACCAGTATTTCACCCCTCCTTCCGTTACCAGTATTTCACGCCTCCTCCAATAACCAGTATTTCATGCCTCCTCCCATTACCAGTATTTCATGCCTCCTCCCATTACCAGTCTTTCACGCCTCCTCCCATTACTAGTATTTCATGCGTCCTCCCATTACCAGTATTTCCCACCTCCTCCCATTACCAGTATTTCATGCCTCCTCCCATTACCAGTATTTCATGCATCCCCCCATTACCAGTATTTCATGCCTCCTCCCATTACCAGTATTTCACCCCTCCTCCCGTTACCTGTATTTCACTCCAGCCTCCCATTATCAGTATTTCACCCCTCCTCCCGTTACCAGTATTTCACGCCTTCTCCCAGTACCAGTATTTCATGCCTCCTCCCATTACCAGTATTTCATGCCTCCTCCCATAACCAGTATTTCATACCTCTTACCATTACCAGCATTTCACGCACTCCTCCCATTCCCAGTATTTCATGCATCCTCCCATTCCAAGTATTTCATGCGTCCTCCCGTTACCAGTATTTCATGCCTCCTCCCATTACCAGTTTTTCATGCCTCCTCCCATTGCCAGTATTTCACGCCTCCTCCCATTACCAGTATTTCACACCTCCTCCCATTACCGGTATTTCACACATCCTCACATTACCAGTATTTCATGCCTCCTCACATTACTAGTATTTCATGCCCCCTCCCATTACCAGTATTTCATGCCTCCTCCCCTTACCAGTATTTCACGCCTCCTCCCATCACCAGTATTTCACGCCTCCTCCCATTACCAGTATTTCATGCCTCCTCCCATTACCAGTATTTCATACCTCCTACCATTACCAGTATTCCATGCCTCCTCACATTACCAGTATTTCATGCCTCCTCCCATTACCAGTATTTCATGCCTCCTCCCATTACCAGTATTTCATGCATCCTCCCATTACCAGTATTTCACCCCTCCTCCCATTACCAGTATTTCATGCCTCCTCCCATTACCAGTATTTCATGCCTCCTCCCATTACCAGTATTTCACGCCTCCTCCCATTACCAGTATTTCATCCCTCCTCCCATTGCCAGTATTTCATGCCTTCCCCATTACCAGTATTTCACGCCTCCTCCCATTACCAGTATTTCATGCCTCCTCCCATTACCAGTATTTCATGCCTCCTCCCATTACCAGTATTTCATGCCTCCTCCCATTCCCAGTATTTCATGCCTCCTCCCATTACCAGTATTTCATGCCTCCTCCCATTACCAGTATTTCATGCCTCCTCCCATTACCAGTATTTCATGCCTCCTCCCATTACCAGTATTTCATGCCTCCTCCCATTACCAGTATTTCATGCCTCCTCCCATTACCAGTATTTCACGCCTCCTCCCATTACCAGTATTTCATGCCTCCTCCCATTACCAGTATTTCATGCCTCCTCCCATTACCAGTATTTCACGCCTCCTCCCATTACCAGTATTTCATACCTCCTCCCATTACCAGTATTTCATGCCTCCTCCCATTACCAGTATTTCACGCCTCCTCCCATTACCAGTATTTCATGCCTCCTCCCATTACCAGTATTTCATGCCTCCTCCCATTACCAGTATTTCACGCCTCCTCCCATTACCAGTATTTCATGCCTCCTCCCATTACCAGTATTTCATGCCTCCTCCCATTACCAGTATTTCATGCCTCCTCCCATTACCAGTATTTCATGCCTCCTCCCATTACCAGTATTTCATGCCTCCTCCCATTACCAGTATTTCATGCCTCCTCCCATTACCAGTATTTCATGCCTCCTCCCATTACCAGTATTTCATGCCTCTCCCATTACCAGTATTTCATGCCTCCTCCCATTACCAGTATTTCACGCCTCCTCCCATTACCAGTATTTCACCCCTCCTCCCATTACCAGTATTTCATGCCTCCTCCCATTACCAGTATTTCATGCCTCCCCCATTACCAGTATTTCATGCCTCCTCCCATTACCAGTATTTCATGCCTCCTCCCATTGCCAATATTTCACGCCGCCTCCCATTACCAGTATTTCACACCTCCTCCCATTACCGGTATTTCACGCCTCCTCACATTACCAGTATTTCATGCCTCCTCACATTACTAGTATTTCATGCCCCCTCCCATTACCAGTATTTCATGCCTCCTCCCCTCACCAGTATTTCACGCCACCTCCCATCACCAGTATTTCACACCGCCTCCCATTACCAGTATTTCATGCCTCCTTCCATTACCAGTATTTCATACCTCCTACCATTACCAGTATTCCATGCCTCCTCACATTACCACTATTTCACGCCTCCTCCCATTAACAGTATTTCATGCCTCCTCCCATTACCAGTATTTCCTGCCTCCTCCCGTTACCATTATTTCACCCCTCCTCCCATTACCAGTATTTCACCCATCCTAACATTACCAGTATTTCATGCATACTCCCATTACCAGTATTTCACCCCTCCTTCCGTTACCAGTATTTCACGCCTCCTCCAATAACCAGTATTTCATGCCTCCTCCCATTACCAGTATTTCATGCCTCCTCCCATTACCAGTCTTTCATGCCTCCTCCCATTACTAGTATTTCATGCGTCCTCCCATTACCAGTATTTCCCACCTCCTCCCATTACCAGTATTTCATGCCTCCTCCCATTACCAGTATTTCATGCATCCTCCCATTACCAGTATTTCATGCCTCCTCCCATTACCAGTATTTCACCCCTCCTCCCATTACCAGTATTTCACGCCAGCCTCCCATTATCAGTATTTCATCCCTCCTCCCATTACCAGTATTTCACGCCTCCTCCCATTACCAGTATTTCATGCCTCCTCCCATTACCAGTATTTCATGCCTCCTCCCATAACCAGTATTTCATACCTCTTACCATTACCAGCATTTCACGCACTCCTCCCATTCCCAGTATTTCAAGCCTCCTCCCATTCTCAGTATTTCATGCGTCCTCCCATTACCAGTATTTCATGCCTCCTCCCATTACCAGTATTTCATGCCTCCTCCCATTACCAGTATTTCACGCCTCCTCCCATTACCAGTATTTCACGCCTCCTCCCATTACCAGTATTTCAAGCCTCCTCCCATTACCAGTATTTCATGCCTCCTCCCATTACCAGTATTTCATGCCTCCTCCCATTACCAGTATTTCATGCCTCCTCCCATTACCAGTATTTCACGCCTCCTCCCATTACCAGTATTTCACGCCTCCTCCCATTACCAGTATTTCATGCCTCCTCCCATTACCAGTATTTCATACCCACTCCCATTACCAGTATTTCATGCCTCCTCCCATTACCAGTATTTCATGCCTCCTCCCATTACCAGTATTTCACGCCTCCTCCCATTACCAGTATTTCATCCCTCCTCCCATTACCAGTATTTCAGCCCTCTCCGTTACCAGTATTTCATACTCTCCATTACAGTATTTCAGGACTCCTCCATTACCAGTATTTCACGCTCCTCCATACCAGTATTTCATGCCTCCTCCGTTACAGTATTTCATGCCTCCCCATTACCAGTATTTCACGCCTCCCATTACCAGTATTTCAGCCATCCTCCCATTACCAGTATTTCATGCCTCCTCCCATTACCAGTATTTCATGCCTCCTCCCATTACCAGTATTTCATGCCTCCTCCCATTACCAGTATTTCATGCCTCCTCCCATTACCAGTATTTCATGCCTCCTCCCATTACCAGTATTTCATGCCTCCTCCCATTACCAGTATTTCATGCCTCCTCCCATTACCAGTATTTCACGCCTCCTCCCATTACCAGTATTTCACCCCTCCTCCCATTACCAGTATTTCATGCCTCCTCCCATTACCAGTATTTCATGCATACTCCCATTACCAGTATTTCACCCCTCCTCCCGTTACCAGTATTTCATACCTCCTCCCGTTACCAGTATTTCAGGACTCCTCCCATTACCAGTATTTCACGCCTCCTCCCATAACCAGTATTTCATGCCTCCTCCCGTTACCAGTATTTCATGCCTCCTCCCATTACCAGTATTTCACGCCTCCTCCCATTACCAGTATTTCATGCCTCCTCCCATTACCAGTATTTAACGCCTCCTCCCATTGCCAGTATTTCATGCTTCCTCCCATTACCAGTATTTCATGCCTCCTCCCATTCCCAGTATTTCATGCCTCCTCCCATTACCAGTATTTCATGCCTCCTCCCGTTACCAGTATTTCATGCCTCCTCCCATTACCAGTATTTCATGCCTCCTCCCATTACCAGTATTTCATGCCGCCTCCCATTACGAATATTTCACGCCTCCTCCCATTACCAGTATTTCACCCCTCCTCCCATTACCAGTATTTCATGCCTCCTCCCATTACCAGTATTTCATGCATCCCCCCATTACCAGTATTTCATGCCTCCTCCCATTACCAGTATTTCACCCTTCCTCCCGTTACCAGTATTTCACGTCAGCCTCCCGTTATCAGTATTTCACCACTCCTCCCGTTACCAGTATTTCACGCCTTCTCCCATTACCAGTATTTCATGCCTCCTCCCATTACCAGTATTTCATGCCTCCTCCCATTACCAGTATTTCATACCTCTTACCATTACCAGCGGTTTCAAGGTTATTATTGCCGGAAGTGATAGTGAGGATAAGCTCTCACTACCTATAAAGTACTTTCTCATGGCATGCGTATCAAACAGCCTCTGATAACCAAGTCCAACTCCCGGCCTTCATGAGGCGAAACTGTTTCTACTGACGGGAGAAGGGGCAAAGGCGGATCTCTGGCGCCTCAAAACCAGATGCTTCGGGCAGGTGGGGCTCGTCAATCTTGGCTGACTGCTCATCTAGGAGAAGGTAAACTCTGATTTAAAACGCCCGCTGCCGTGCGGCTAGTCCCATTTATGGGAAGACCAGAAGTTGGTAGTGCACACCAGCGGCCATACCGACTCAATTGTCGGCCTAAACTAAGTGCGGTGCACATCAACTTTGTTGGTGTGGTCAGGGGATGTCATCCCTTCAAGTGCATGAAGACTGGAGCAGCAGATGAGTTAGAAGATCAATAGCTTTGAAGGTGTAACAGCAAGATGATGTGGCTCATCAGGGCACACTCTGACAAAGATGAGTAAGTGGCCAGTCACCTTGGAAAGGAAAGGGAACCTACCAAGTATTTACCCATAGTAAGCAATGGTAATTAATGGAAACAAATTTAGAGATGGAGACAACTCTGGTCCCTCTGCGGGGAAGCCTTCTAATAGCTACAGTGGAGGCACCTTTCCTTCAACTATTAAGAAACCTAGTAATGACAATGTAAACTCAAAGCCTAAAATAGGAAGGTATGCATCTGATGTCAGGCAACTGAAAACTGGAGGAAAGGTGCTAAAGATTGGTACATGGAATGTACGAACATTGTACAAACCAGGCCGATATAACAACCTGAAAGTGGAAATGACAGCGCTAAACCTTGACATCCTAGGTATAGCTGAGACGAGATGGACGGGTGACGGGAGGATAGGTGATAGTGAGGTAGATATGATATATTCTGGAGATGAAAAACATCAGTATGGCGTTGGAATTATGATGAAGAAGTCCATTGCCGCCACAATGATTGGATTCTGGCCAGTATCTGACAGAATTATTATGATGAAGCTGAGGGGAAAACCGTTCAATATAAACATTCTGCAAGTTTATGCACCAACCTCAGATCACGATGATGAATAAGTCAACGAGTTCTATGACAGCATCAAAAAGGTAATGGAATACACCAAGTCTGGAGAAATAACAATTGTTATGGGCGATTGGAATGCGAAAGTTGGAGAACAACATGAATATCCAGTAACAGGAAGATTTGGCTTAGGTGAGAGAAATGATCGTGGTGAATACTTGATAAATTTCTGTTTGACATCAAAACTAGTAATTGCTACACCTTATTTGAACATCCAAAGAGAAGACTATATACATGGAAGAGCCCTGGTGATGTATGTCGGAACCAGATCGATTACATTCTTGTCAACCAACGATATCGAAATTGTATCAAACAGGCAAGGACATATCCAGGTGCTGACATATGTTCGGATCATAATCCAGTAGTAATCAGTATGGTAGTGAAATTGAAACAGCAGAACAAAATTAAAAACAACATTCAAATGGATATGAACATGTTAAAAGTTGCAAAATACAGAACTAAGTATAATGTCTCTGTTCATAGCAAATTCAGTGTACTGATGAATGAAGAAACTCCTCAGAGAGAGTATAACAACATTGAAATGGAATGGGAAGCTCTCAGAGAAAGCATGGTCAAGTCAGCAGAGGAGGTGTTACCAAATAAAAAACGAGAGACAAAGCAATCATGGATGACGCAAACCATACTAGAAAAGATGGCAGAAAGGAAGAAAGTGAAACCCACTGATCCACCTAAATACAAACACCTGAAGAATGAAATAGAAGATGAATGCAAAAAAGCTAAAGATGAATGGTGGAATAAGAAGTGTGAAGTAGTGGAACAACTTGAGTCTCAACATCGTTCAAGAGAGATGCACAAGAAAGTGAAAGAGATAACAGGTCAAGGATACAGACAGAGAAGCAGTAAATGTATCAAGAACAAAGACGGCAAAATGCTCCTTGAAGAAGATGAAATAAAGTCCAGATGGGAAGAATATGTAAACAAACTATACAATGATGACAGAGGGAACCCACCCACAATTGAGAAAGAAGATGGGAATATTATATTAGTATCAGAGGTTGAGAAGGCTATCAATGATCTAAAGGCAGGTAAGGCTCCTGGAAGTGACCAGATAACATCAGAAATGATAAAAGGACTAGATGAAGTGGGGATTCAAATCATTCATAAGTTAGTAACTGACATCTATGAGACTGGAATTATACCATTGAATATGAATGAATCCATATTTGTACGACTCCCAAAGAAGCTAAAACCAACATTGTGTACTGAGTACAGAACATTAAGCCTGATGAGTAATATGTTGAAGATGATCCTGAAAATAATTTTACTGAGAAACAGACAGAATATTGAAGAACAAATCAGTAACGTACAAAGTGGGTTTATATCTGGAAGAGGTACACGTGAAGGGATTTTCAATATGAGAATGATTTGTGAACGTTATTTTGAAGTGAACCAGGATGTTTATGCCTGCTTTATTGACTATGAGAAGGCCTTCGACCGAGTCAATCATGAACTGTTTAAATCAAAATTTTACAAGATATTTGGTGTCCAATGGCAAAGACATTAAACTAATGTGAACTTATACTGGACACAACCGTGCAATTTAATAAAATTGGAGCAGGGCCTATCGGATGAAGTTATGATTAAACGAGGAGTTCGACATGGGTGTGTATTGTCACCATGTCTATTTAACCTGTACACAGAGATGATTTTCAGACACATTGAAGATTGCAAGGGAGTGACAATAGGTGGCATGAACGTCAACAATCTTAGATATGCCGATGACAGTGTAATACTAGCAGACAGTGAAAAAAACCTACAAGATATAGTGAATAGAATCAATAAAGCTGGAATACTATTCAACATGAAGATGAATGCCAGGAAGACCAAAACAATGGTTATAAGTAAAAAGACAGATAAACCAAATGTCAATATAACCATAGATGGCACAAACATAGAACAAGTATCCGAATTCTTATATCTCGGACAAAAGATTACAAATGATGGGAGATGTGAGGAAGAAATTAAAAGAAGGATAACAATAGCCCGAACAACATTCTCCAAAATGTATAGAGTGTTAACATCAAGTAAGATATTAATACAAACAAGGAAGCGTATTCTTCAGTGTTATGTGTGGTCTACTCTAATGTATGGGGCAGAGACATGGACAATCTCTAAGAAAATGTACAAACGTTTAGCAGCATTTGAGATGTGGACTTATCGAAGGATGATGAAAATATCATGGACAAAGAAGATCACCAACAAAGAAGTTCTCAGAAAAATTAAAAATAAGAAAAGCTTGTTTGCCACTATACAGACAAAGAAACTTATTTATTTTGGCCACATCATTCGTCAGAGTTCAATATACCGTACATTGTTGGAAGGGAAGGTGAATGGCAGCAGAGGGAGAGGGAGACCAAGAACATCATGGTTTACAAATATTTCACAGTGGACAGGCTTGAATTATTCACAGTCTATCAGAACAGCACAACATCGGGACGAGTGGAGAACCATTGCATCCAACCGTCGACTAGAGGATGGAACTATTGATTGATTGATTGACCATTACCAGCAGTTCAGGCCCTCCTCCCATTACCAGTATTTCACGCCTTCTCCCATTACCAGTATTTCATGCCTCCTCCCATTCCCAGTATTTCATGCATCCTCCCATTCCCAGTATTTCATGCCTCCTCCCGTTACCAGTATTTCATGCCTCCTCCCATTACCAGTATTTCATGCCTCCTCCCATTGCCAGTATTTCACGCCTCCTCCCATTACCAGTATTTCCCACGTCCTCCCATTACCGGTATTTCACGCCTCCTCACATTACCAGTATTTCATGCCTCCTCACATTACTAGTATTTCATGCCCCCTCCCATTACCAGTATGTCATGCCTCCTCCCCTTACCAGTATTTCACGCCTCCTCCCATCACCAGTATTTCACACCTCCTTCCATTACCAGTATTTCATGCCTCCTCCCATTACCAGTATTTCATACCTCCTACCATTACCAGTATTCCATGCCTCCTCACATTACCAGTATTTCACGCCTCCTCCCATTACCAGTATTTCATGCCTCCTCCCATCCTCCCGTTACCAGTATTTCATGCCTCCTGCCGTTACCAGTATTTCATGTCTCCTCCCATTACCAGTATTTCATACCTCCTACCATTACCAGTATTTCATGCCTCCTCCCATTACGAGTATTTCACGCCTCCTCCCATTACCAGTATTTCATGCCTCCTCCCATTACCAGTATTGTATGCCCCCTCCCATTAATAGTATTTCACGCATCCTCCCATTACCAGTATTTCATGCATCCTCCTGATACCAGTATTTCATACCTCCTACCATTACCAGTATTTCATGCATCCTCCCATTACCAGTATTTCACACCTCCTCCCGTTACCAGTATTTCATGCCTCCTCCCATTACCAGTATTTCATGCCTTCTCCCATTACCAGTATTTCATGCATCCTCCTGATACCAGTATTTCATACCTCCTACCATTACCAGTATTTCATGCATCCTCCCATTACCAGTATTTCACCACTCCTCCCATTACCAGTATTTCATACATCCTCCCATTACCAGTATTTCACCCATCCTCCCATTACCAGTATTTCACGCATCCTCCCATTACCAGTATTTCATGCCTCCTCCCATTACCAGTATTTCATGCCTCCTCCCATTACCAGTATTTCACACCTCCTCCCATTACCAGTATTTCATGCCTCCTCCCATTACCAGTATTTCATGCCTCCTCCCATTACCAGTATTTCATGCCTCCTCCCATTACCAGTATTTCACCCCTCCTCCCATTACCAGTATTTCATACCTCCTACCATTACCAGTATTTCATGCCTCCTCTCATTACCAGTATTTCACACCTCCTACCATTACCAGTATTTCATGCCTCCTCCCATTACCAGTATTTCATGCCTCCTCCCATTACCAGTATGTCATGCCTCCTCCCATTACCAGTATTGCATGCCCGCTCCCATTACTAGTTTTTCACGCATCCTCCCCTTACCAGTATTTCATGCATCATCCCATTACTAGTATTTCACGCCTCCTCCCATTACCAGTATTTCACGCCTCCTCCCATTACCAGGATTTCACGCATCCTCCCGTTACCAGTATTTCATGCCTCCTCCCATTACCAGTATTTCATGACCCCTCCCATTACCAGTATTTCATGCCTCCTCCCATTACCAGTATTTCACACCTCCTCCCGTTACCAGTATTTCATGCCTCCTCCCATTACCAGTATTTCACGCATCCTCCCGTTACCCGTATTTCATGCCTCCTCCCATTACCAGTATTTCACACCTCCTCCTGTTACCAGTATTTCATGCCCCCTCCCATTACCAGTATTTCATGCCTCCTCCCAATTCCAGTATTTCATGCATCCTCCCATTACTAGTATTTCACGCCTCCTCCCATTACCAGTATTTCACGCCTACTCCCATTACCAGTATTTCATGCCTCCTCCCATTACCAGTATTTCACGCCTCCTCCCATAACCAGTATTTCACTCCTCCTCACATTACCAGTATTTCACGCCTCCTCCCATTACCAGTATTGCATGCCTCCTCCCATTACCAGTATTTCAGGCCTCCTCCCTTTACCAGTATGTCACCGCTCCTCCCATTACCAGTATTTCATAGCTCCTACCATTACCAGTATTTCACGCATCCTCCCATTACCAGTATTTCATGCCTCCTCCCATTACCAGTATTTCATGCCTCCTCCCATTACCAGTATTTCATGCCTCCTCCCATTACCATTATTTCATGCCTCCTCCCGTTACAAGTATTTCACGCTGCCCTCCCATTATCAGTATTTCACGCCTCCTCCCATTACCAGTGTTTCATGCCTCTTCCCATTCCCAGTATTTCCTGCCTCCTCCAATTACCAGTATTTCATGCTTCCTCCCATTACCAGTATTTCACGCCTCCTCCCATTACCAGTATTTCATGCCTCCTCCCATTACCATTATTTCATGCCTCCTCCCATTACCAGTATTTCATGCCTCCTCCAATTACCAGTATTTCACGCCTCCTCCCATTACAAGTAGTTCACGCTGCCCTCCCATTATCAGTATTTCTCGCCTCCTCCAATTACCAGTATTTCATGCCCCCTCCCATTACCAGTATTTCACGCCTCCTCCCATTACCAGTATTTCATGCCTCCTCCCACTACAAATATTTCACGCCTCCTCCCATTACCAGTATTTCACGCCTTCTCCCATTACCAGTATTTCATGCCTCCTCCCATTACCAGTATTTCACACCTCCTCCCGTTACCAGTATTTCATGCATCCGCCCATTACCAGTATTTCACGCCTCCTCCCATTACCAGTATTTCACGCCCCTCCCATTACTAGTATTTCACGCCTTCTCCCGTTACCAGTATTTCACGCCTCCTCCTATTATCAGTATTTCACGCATCCTCACATTACCAGTATTTCACGCCTCCTCCCATTAGCAGTATTTCACCCATCCTCCCATTGCCAGTATTTCAGGCCTCCTCCCATTACCACTATTTCATGCATCCTCCCATTCCCGACCGAGGACGCTTACTATCAATAACGACTCAGTCATACTATAAAAGGGACGGCCATCCACGGCTCAGTGGTTGCTACTAGCTACTGTTCTTACTGTATCCGTCCACCTGTTGGACTTATCGGTGACCAAGCTGTGCTCG
Source organism: Branchipolynoe longqiensis (assembly GCA_030323885.1). Taxonomy (NCBI): domain Eukaryota; kingdom Metazoa; phylum Annelida; class Polychaeta; order Phyllodocida; family Polynoidae; genus Branchipolynoe; species Branchipolynoe longqiensis. The sequence goes on along the minus strand of JASIRB010001067.1, from coordinate 20,007 downwards.
GCCCGGCCCCATAGCACAACAACAACAACTTTACCCAGTTGGACCTTTGTGCTTGCGCTCACCTCCGTATTTTGCTACCTCACGTACGATTCAAATGTTATTTATTATTGATTTTGAGTCGAAATTGGAGATATTGGATTACACAGACTTCGTTGCCCATTCTTACGGAGACTCATATCGCCATCACAACATTTGCACTTTTGTGCTTGCGCTCACCTCACGTACGATTCAAATGTTATTTATTATTGATTTTGGGTCGAAATTGGTGATATTGGATTACACAGACTTTGTTGCCCATTCTTACGGAGACTCATATCGCCATCACTGTTTTCGGTACACACGATTGACCTGTCTTTGTTTACATCTGCCAATATACTCTAGGTGGCGCCAGTCGTCGCCAGTCGTCGCCTCCCCACCCCTTAACTCTTGCTTTCCCCACTAGGAGACGCCACTGTAGCACTGTAGACGCCACTGTAGCACCATACTCCTGCTGGTGCACTGTTAGGGGGTGTTTACGCTGCCTGTCACCGTGTAGCTCGGATGATACGTGGGTTTGGGTTACGTTCATTTGTGGATTAGCATCGCGTAGTGTTGTGTCAGCGCCGTGTTTTTATCGACAATTTGCCTGACAAATTGCCTGATGATGCCAGTGTCCAAAACCACAACCACAACCAACACCTACAACAATCAACAATCAACAACCAATATATCGACACTGAAATGTACTGTAAATGTCAACAAACAACCCAACTGGGGTAGTTGCGGTGATCACGCCAATCACAACCAAACAACAACAATCAACAATCAACAACCACACCACAAACAAACAACCCAACCAACAAACAAGCAACCAAACAACAACCAACTGAACAACCAATCCTAGCATGCCAATCACCAACAGTCAACACAACCAACAACACCCAACAAACAACAACAATCAACAACCACAACATAAACAAACAACTGCAATCAACAAACAAACAACCAACAACAACCAATCCTATCATGCCAATCACCAACAACAATCAACAACCACAACACAAACAACCACAATCAACAAACAACTAACAAACAACACAACCAACCAACAACAGTCAACACAACCAAACAAACAAACAACACAACCAACAACCAACCAACACACAAACAACCAAACAACAACCAACTTTCTACTATGTCACTCTAGTGTCAGTGTCTATATCCCCCTCCCTACCAAAAACTACGTAGTCATAGTTTGACAGCCATACGGTTGTTAGGTGGATTGTTTGTTATCTATTGCATCCGTATTATACTTATGACAGCATTTTCGTGCGGTTCTTATGAAGGCCGCGATCATTGGTTGGGTGAGACCAGTAAATTAACCAACGCTTCGTATGTTGTTTCACATTATTCATTTGTGCGTAATGCCATTTGATTCTTACTTATGACAGCATTTTTGTGCGGTTTGATGTGCGGTTTGATGTGCATTGTTTGCTCTGGTATTTCATAGTGTTATATTTCCTTTTGATGATGAGATATTCAAAATTCAAAAATCAAAATTCAAACATTGGATATACTGTCAATGTTTTTCCTCCATCTGTTATTTTGCCACTAAACAAACCCACTAAACAAACACATCGGATGTAAACTGCACACAGCCGTTTCATACTTGCTGGTTGTCAAAACAAGCGTTTGTGTGGAGTTAGCCATCCCTACTGCTGTCCCTACGTATGTATTTATGTCAGTATCTATAATGTCAGATCGCGCCGATTTCGAGTATGCAGGTATTGTAGGTATAGCAATACCTCAGGGAGTTTGACGCCCCTGCCTTGCAGAGTTGTAAACCACTGCCTTGTGGTACAGCTTCTTGACAGAACCGAAGGCTAAGGGAGCAAACCCTAAACAGAAAACCATGTCACTGTGGCAGCATAAAAGCTTTCATGAAATGTACAACCGCACAGAGCGGCAGTCAAGTAATGAAAGCAGTCTTTGTCGCTTCGCGACCGACAGCATGATGCTGATGATAATGTCAGATGCTAATTACCATAAAACGAACCTGATGCGTAAATAAAGTATTTCGCTGTATTCGAATGTGACCTACATGCTCTTTACGGAAACGCAATTACCGTCCCCTTATCTTTACTTTCATCGCTTTACCCCAGCTCAGTGTCGGTGGGGGTGAGGGTTTTTTTTTTTATGGGCGACAGAATAACGTGAGAAACTGTGTAATTCTTATCTGACCCGATTTGCTTGATCGCATTTCTTTCCTAATCGAGCCATGTTTTCTGAGTACACCTGATAGCGTACAATTAACTTTCTAGTGCTAAAGAAAATCTATCTCAATGCATACTAAATCAATTACCAGTAAAGAATATATATAATACCCATATTAACATACGTGCAAAATAACTACTGATACTGCATGTAAGTACATGAATCGATGACACAATATCCATATAATATTCCTATTGATACTTGAATTGAATATGCACAACGATGCTCCTTTAGTAGCATTCGTCCAAATAAAACATAAACTATATTTAACGCGCAGTGCATTTAACGCGCAGTGCAAAACATTAGCTTCAATAATTTGAATGTTGTATGGCGAAGTGCCTAATTAAACTTTGGATTTGACAGAGTTGCTCCAAATTTCTAGATAATTAATCTAAATCAAAGTATATTTGTTCAGATTATATCAGATTATATCAGCCCGGCACAGCTCGCCGGTCCCCGGACCCCCCCCCCCCACACACACACACCCTCCCCCCTCGAATTAAATGCGCCGGTGCCCGGCTTGCCCGGAGTGGCAATTGCAACCGTCCGCCATTACGCCGAGGAACGGCAACACTAAAATGCATTTTCCATGCACTTGAGCATTCTCCCTACCGAAAAGTGACAAATCGTGAATGTGTTCGGCAAGGATGATAACGCTAGCTTTGTAGTATGTGTTACGTTTCAGGTCGCCAAAAGGATGGATTTCTAGCTACAATTTAAGTCTTGGTTGCATGCCCTAGAGCACATATTTATCTACGTCCTCATTTTTTTACTGTTTCAATTTGACCAGTATTAGTTTCAAAAGTTTAAGATTGGCCAAGGCCAGTGACAATGCATTGAGTTTGCCATTACGCGCAGTGCAAAACGTCTATTTCTTATTGAAAATGTGTACCAAGCGGTTTGTCTCGTGTGTGGTGGGTGTGGTATTAATATTTTGCACGGCCATTGACAATGCATTGATTTTCCGGGTACGCGCAGTTCAAAACGTTTATTTTATTAAAAATGGCACAACCCTAACCTTATGAATGTAATATAATCTAATCGTTGGATCTGTTATCTATATCTGTATCAAGCGGTTTGTCTCTAGGTGTTGTGGTTTTAGCGATTTTTCACATTTTCTGTATGCATTGAGTTTTCCATTATGCGCAGTGCAGTGCAAAACGTTTATTTAATTAGAAATTATTCGTTGAATATGTTTTCTATATGTGTACCAAGCGGTTTGTCTCTTAAGTGGTGTGGTTTGAAGATTGGGCACGGCCATCCATTGACAATGCATTTCCATGTACGTGCAGTGCAAAACGTTTATTATAAATATCAAATAATCGATTAATTGAATATGTTTTCTATATGTGTATATTCAAAAGTGCTTTGTAACCAAACTGTTGTAGCTGATATCCCACCATTTTCATCGTGCACAATAATGCAGAATCTGGTGTTTAGCTCTGTTCAAATAATGTTAAAGTTGCACAGTCCGATGGTCTTGAGTTTGAGTGACATGGCTACCTTTTGAGATATTTGAAATTCAAAATGTGAAAATAATTCCGGCAAGCACGCCAAAATTCTGATACCACAGGCTTCTGCAGTAGTGTCAGAGCCATAGCCAGAGTACTCAATGCATTGTCAATGGCAGTGAGCAATCTCCATACAGAAAAAGTAAAATATTGATAAAACCACCCCACTTAGGCACAACCCGCTTTAACAAAAAGAGTATATTAGATTTATACGGTTAGGGTTTTGGATTTCTATCAATGCGCGTATCAGCAAACTCAATGGCCGTACGCCTTTGCTTTGCTCCACCGGCCGTTTTCAGCGCATGCGCAGTCGGAACCGTGATGTAGTCTATCGCAGAGTTGCCATGTTTTATACAATCGAAATCTGTTCGATGAGTTTCAATCAATGACTAGGTATATTGGGTATATTATAATTTACTCATACCATTGAAAAGAGCCAAACCAATGCTTTTAAATGATCGAACGATCATGCATATTGGTCTAGTTAGACTAGTATTAAGAAAGTTATGATTTTTTAAATATTTAAAATCGCATGTTTTTTTTGTCCTGTAATAAGCGAGTTCAGCATTGTCTGTGCGCATGTGTGGGTCCGACTTCCGGTCGGCGCTGTAGGTATAAACAAAGCCACGTTTGCACTGATTATATTAAATTGATAATGTTAGGGTTCAGGATTTCGATTAAGTATTTCACGCCTCCTCCCATTAGCAGTATTTCACCCATCCTCCCATTGCCAGTATTTCATGCCTCCTCCCATTGCCAGTATTTCACACATCCTCCCATTACCAGTATTTCACGCCTCCTCCCATTACCAGTATTTCACGGATCCTCACCCTTACCAGTATGTCATACCCCCTCCAATTACTAGTATTTCATGCCCCCCTCCCATTACTAGTATTTCACGCCTCCTCCCCTTACCAGTATTTCATACCCCCTCCCATTACCAGTATTTCATACCTCCTCACATTACCAGTATTTCATGCATCCTCCCATTACCAGTATTTTATGCCTCCTCCCATTACCAGTATTTCATGCCTCCTCCCATTACCAGTATTTCACGCTCCCCCCCCCAATGGCCGGTATTTCATGCTCCTTCAACCCCCTTACTCTGCCCATTCTTCCCCCCCCCTCTCTTCCAAACCCTTTCATTTTCCCTCCTACCGAACGTGGTGGCCGAATCGATAAAGCGCTGGTCTCCCCTGTGGAAGGTCGGGAGTTCAATTCCCAGTGGAGTCAATCCAATCACTTACAAACAAATTTAGTACTTAACTTGTCGCTTCCTAGCCAGGCGATCGCCATTATTTGGGTAGGGCAAGGACTGGTTGGCTCGGTGTCAGGATAATGTGACTGAGTGGGATATTAGGTCATGGGGCTGGCAGCTTGGTCTCCCAATGGGGCAGCAGTATGAAGTCTCCATGGGTGCACACTGTTACAAGTCGGTACCCGTCCTGATATGACCTTAGATGTTGCAAGGACGTAAGACCCCACCAATAACCTATGTCTACTTTTTCAAGTGTGTGTGCTGGGTGTAATATATAAGTAAAAGACATCCAGGCACGAGCGGAGAACAAAGGAATATGTCAATGAGATGATGTCAGAGGCGCAGGGTGCCAGCGGTTCAGGTCCCTGGGTGGTGAATAAAGCATTCAGTATCCAGAAGTCAAAGTGTATATGTATGTCATCAACTTACCCAACAAGGTGTAAAACCAGATCCAGACAGAATACAGGCGATTGTAGACATGCCAGAGCCGCATGACAAGCAAGGCATGCAGAGGTTCCTGGGCATGGTTGGCTATGTTCACAAGTTTATACCAAACATGTTCGAACTTGCAAAATCACTACACACACTCCTTAGTAAGGATGTCATGTGGCACTGGCAAAACGAACAGCAAGTCGCATATGACAAAATCAAAGAAAAATTGAGGACTGCTCCTGTATTGTCATATTATGATGTAAACAAGCCAATTGTCATTCAAGTAGACGCTTGTCAGTCAGGTCTCAGTGCTGTTATCATGTAGGATAACAAGCCAATCGCACTCGCATCTCGTGCACTAGATTCAGTGCCACTCTCGAAAAAGAAATGCCCACAATATGTTTTGGCTGACAAAGGTTTCATGACTATATCTTCGGCAGAGAAGTTCAAATTCAAACCGATCACAAACCGTTACTGGCCATCATGCAGATGCCGATACATAAGCTGTCAGCACGTATGCAAAGAATACGAATGCGATTGCAAAATTACAACATACACCTATGCCATGTTCAAGGGTCCTTAAAGTTCTTTGCAGACACGCTGTCCAGGGCACACTGTGCTAAATTAGGTCATGCTGACCTATTTGACAACATACTCCGCGTAGCTGCAGTGGACATGCAATCGTCCAATCTGTTAAGTAAAATTACTAAAGAGTATGAAGAGGATGTCTCCATGTCCATGTTAATAATACAAAGACAAACTCACAGTAGAAAACAACTTGGTAATGAAGGGCAATTGTGTCATGGTACCTTCAAGGCTCCTTGGTGAAATGATTGAAAGGTTGCACGAGATGCACTTAGGTATCACTAAGTCCAAGCACCTAGCACGTGACTGCATGTTCTGCCCCAACATCAATAAACAAATTGAGGAAAAAGTCAGTCATTGTGACATGCAAAGTAAGCTGAAAAGCTTACATAATGAACCGCTTATAACATGTCAACTTTACAAAAAGATAGGTGCAGATCTATTCAAAATAAATCACGAGAACTACAAAATAAAGGTAGATTATTACACTAAATACCCGGAAGTCACTTTGTTGAAGGATAAGTCATCCACCACAGTGATTGAACCTATGAATGATAACTTCGCAAGCCACGGTATACCAAGCCAGGTAATTTCGGACAACGGTCCACAGTTAAAGAGCCATGAATACAAAGAATTTGCACAACATTATGGGTTTATAGCCACATACTCGAATCCCCACATAGCCACATACATGAAAACAGATTTTCAGCTGGCATTGCTCAACTATAGGAATACTCCCTTGCCCATGCTTAATGCATTTCCAGTTCAGTTGCTCATGAGCAGGAGGCTAAGAGGGAGACTGCCTATGTCAAAAGGTAATTTGATACCAAAACCACAAAATCCATATAAATCACAAATGACAAAACGTCAACAGAGTCAAAAAGTGTGGCAAAGCACACAAGCCATTTAGAACTGGTGATAATGTTATATACAAAAACCATGTGGGGGAATGGAAAAAAGAGGTGATTTTGGGGTGTACAGGAGTTTCAGGAAGAGAATACCAAATTTTGAACGAGTCTGATAACATGTTATATAGAAACAGAGTACAAATCATAAGGCCACCGGAAGCTATACAGCCCAAACCAGTCGGGCAATCACAGAACGTGCCGACAAGTCAGAGAGATGTAAACAACACAGATAATCTAACTAGGTCAGGTTGAGTGATTAGGCCAGCAGACAGGCTGGACCTATAAAGGTTAGACAGTTGCCACATGTAATAAATAACACACATAGTTATGTGCATGTTATCATTAAGATTTATTTGTCAGAAAATATGTTCATTGTTTATTTTAAAGTTCACACTAGGTCATAGGGAGCCTATGTAGCCAGACAATAACCCAAAGGACATGAGTGAATGGGTACGTATGGACATTGGCTAAACATGATCAAAGACTAAGACATTACAGCATTATGTTACTATCTGTTATTTTCATATTGCACTTTAACCTGTAAACCCAATGTACATGTAACCATTTTAAAGTATATATGTCTATATCTAAAAAATACTTGCGAATGGGGTATGTAATATATGTGTAAAAGACATCCAGGCACTAGCGGAGAACAAAGGAATATGTAAATGAGATGATGTCAGAGGCACACGATGCCGGCGGCTCAGGTCCCTGGACGGTGAATAAAGCATTCAGTATCCAGAAGTCCAAGTGTTCAGAGACATTATACTTTCACGCTGAGGTGTGTGTGTGTGGGGGGGGGGGGTTGTCATTAAACAAACACCGTCCATGACATGAAACTAACCATAATATTCCCTTCCCACCCGACCCGATCCCGTATCCTCCCCTCGCCACATCCCCAGCTTTACACAACCAGTCAGTCCCCTTCTTTCCTCCCTCCCTCTCCTCCCTACCCACCAGCATTATGGCTACACTGCCCTCCCCCCACTGCCCCGCCTTCCCACTGTGGCAGAAAGGCCAGGAATTATAGACCTATTTCATATGACGTCAGCATAGGAAATTAGGTCAGTGCACGCGCAGCTTGGCTGCAGGATAACATCCGGTCACATGGCAAACTCAATGGCAGTGAGCAATCTTCATACAGAAAAAGTGAAATATCTTTCAAACCGTACAGCTTAGAAACAAACCGCTTGGTACACAAACAGATCAAATGTTTAACAATCAGATTATATTAAATTTATAGGGTTAGGGTTCTACATTTCTATTAATGTTGAATAAATCTGACGTTTTGCACTGCGCGTACCAGCAAACTCAATGAACTGTCAATGGCTCTGATCAATCTTCATACAGAAAAAGTGAAATATCTCTAAAACCGCACAACTTAGAAACAAACCACTTGGCACACACATAGATCAAATGTTTACCAACCAGAATAAAATTAAGTTATAAGGTTAGGGTTCTGCATTTCTATTAATTTGGAATAAAACTGACGTTTTGCACTGCGCATACCGCAAACTCAATGCATTGTCAATGGCCATGAGCAATCTTCATACAGAAAAAGTGAACTATCTATATAACTGCACAACTTAGAAGCAAACTGCTTGGCACACAAAGAGATAACATGTTTAACGACCAGATTATATTAAATGTATAAGGTTAGGCCTGTGCATTTCTATTAATTTTGAATAAAATAAACGTTTTGCACTGCGCATATTGGCAAACTCAATGTCAGTGTGCCTTAGTTCTGCAGCCGAGGTACGCGCGCATACACAATGTTTATAAACATTGAAAGCGCTCTATAAGTTATATATAAGACAAGGCTTGTGGCTTTGTTGACACACGGCGGGGCCGCACAGGTGTGGTGGTTTCAGCGGGTTCCCGTGCTCAGAGGTGTCCCTCGCTTCTGCGCATGCGTCAGAATCTAATAAGGATGGCCGTAATCGATTAACACTACCCGGGCGACTCGGGTCATCCCAGTCGTCAGAAATTCAAATAGAACACGGCGAGTGGAGTCGACAAATACACGTGCCATGTGCAAAAAAAGAATAACTTAGATTAATTAAATGGAAATATAGGTAAACTGGGCCATCATAAAATACTTTAAATCCTATTTTGCTGTATTTTTATCGGTAATAAAAAAATAAAAAAAAGATTGTCCACCCGAGCGCGGAGAAGCGTATTCGATTATTCGACCCGAGTTTGTAGGATGTGCGCATGCGCCAATAAGTGGCTCAGGTGACCCGAGTTGATGCGAAATCCGCGCATGCGCAGAAGCAGCGCAGAAGCGAGGGACACCTCTGAGCACGGGAACCCGCTGAAACCACCACACAGGGTGGCAGGTTGTCAGGTGAGCCCGGGACTACGCGGCCCGTGCAACGGACAACAACAGCAACAACACCAGCGACAGCAACAACACCAGCGTTAGCCGCCGCTTGAACAAGCGGCGCTCAGCGGGCGTTGTTCCAACACCGTGATTACCAGCGCCCTATAAGCGCCGTGGGACCAGTGTAGTTTCTGCAAACTTCGATCAGCGTAGAACTGCAACAATTGCGCTGGCCTCTGCAGAGTAACCAAGCTCGTCTCAATGCTTGCAGACGTTAAGTGAAGTCATACGCACACTATGGGAACGCGCGACTCGTCTTTGTGAACTGGAACATGCTATAGTTTAATTATTTGTGAGGAACATTTCTGTTCAGAAGTCGGAGCTTTGTTAATTATTACTTCAGCGTTCTTCCACGCTTAGCTCTAAAGGAGAGCCTGTAGTGTGCATGTTGTCAGCATATATGATTTCTTTCTTGTTCAGCTAGTCTACATTTGCAAGTTTTGCGCCGTGCAAACTGGTAATTGGATTCACTTCCATCCCGAGATTCTCCTGCTCAACTCTAAAGGACACCGTAAACAACAACAAACAAACAAAAAAGGAACACAGTAGATACACGTCAAACAATAGGACACCCTTTGGCGTAAATGGAGACGAATTACCCGAGGGAAGCATTGGCCATCACAAAAATAAATAGAAATATAACAGGACACAGGAACACTTACTGCCTGGACATAAGGTTTCCTGTCACACACACATAAGGTTTCCTGTCACACACACACACACGCCACACACACACATATCAGCCACGGCTGATGACTTAATTTGACTGGAACCCGTGTCCTTTCCATTTGCGGACCACAACCACAACCGACGGCGACTATGGAATCACGACAGGCGACCAGTAAGAGCGAGTTCTACGTGGGCGGGTCGACCAAGTACCGACTGCAGAAGAAGATCGGATCGGGGTCTTTCGGTGATATTTACCTGGCTGTGAATATTAACAATGGGGAGGAGGTGGCTGTCAAACTTGAGTCTCAACGCGCACGTCACCCACAGCTGCTGTACGAGAGCAAGGTCAGTAACATTTACCCACCCGTTAACCCACCAACACTATTTAAAGGAAGTATATATATATATATACACACCTATATATGCACACGCACTATTATATTTTATATATGCATTCCATTTATTTTATATGTAAGATTATGCTCACCCATCCAATCAACATATTTAAACTAACGGGAGCATATATATATATATATATATAATTGAAGAGTTCAGGCTCAAACCCACGTAAACGCCAATCCAAAAATTGAGGTTAAATAAAAGATTGTTTACCTGAAAATAAGTTTAAAGTTCACTAAATCCATCTTTCATAACACATGGTTATGGAGCAATAAACAAAACAGTAGGGATATAACAATATATACTTTTTTTAAGGTGTTTCTCGTGTTTCTCTCCATTTTCGGATTGGCGTTCATGTGGTTTTGCGCCTGAACTCTTAATATTGTGTAATTTATTATGCGAATATAAATAACAAATAAGATGCAACCAGCAAAATGTCCCCTCGCTGCAGCTTATCATCTTCACAGCCAATACCGAATAAAACCCGATGGAATAAAATGATATAAATCATCACATATTTTACTGATAACAAATAAATAGAATTGTAATCTCAGGTGGTACGCAGGTGCATAGCCGTGTATATGGAAACTAGGGCAATGTCTGTCCAATGAAAATCCAGAGGTTAAATTGTGAATAAATACTTATTTCTTTCAATGTTAAAACACACCAAGCATTCTTTCCCCTTCCAAAGCGCATATTATATAAATAGAGCTGGCTCAGCTGGATTTGTCTTAAGACCAGCTTAATTTGTGTATGTAGCAATACATCTGTAGACGTACTAAACGCTTAGTGAATTGAACGTGGATACAGTCAACTCTCATTAACCTGGACTGCGTGTGCTTGGACAAGTAGTTTTGCCACTCGGGCAAGTAGAAAATTCAGTCACTTGCCATATTCGGCAAGTGGCGGAAAAAGTTACTGTCCTGGTCCTACCTGCATGGTCTGTACACATGTGAAGATATGGAATTCAAGGATTTTCAATGCTGTTTTTGATAGGAATTCAATACTATTTTCATTTGGATTTAAGGAAAAGACACATACAATGGCTGCAGCAGATTACTGAGATTACCCAGATAAACGGTTTTTATGATTTGAGGGATAAACTGAATGGTTGAAATCTGCTTCATAGCTGATTTGGTCGGATAGCAAAGTTTTAAAATTAAACAGGGTTGAACTAAGAGAGGCTCAACATCATTTCCCGTGTCTGTCCAATATGTAGGGAATACACATAAAAGGTGCATAGTTCGATTAAAGCAGAACATTGTCAAGATCAACACTTAGGTCTACTTAGATTTGACCCTACATGTCCAATTTAGATACCGGTACACTTATTTTAAGCTGCAGAATTTGGACATACTTGATCAAATTAACTTGCCATGTTTTCACTTCAAGTATATCCAAAGTTTCACATTTAAAATGAAAGTTATTTCAAAGTAAAGTAAAGTAGATTCTAATGATCAACTTAATGTATTTACCTCAGAAAATGGCAGAAACTCAAAACCATCTGACTGTGCATCTTTAATCCAAATTGTAAAGAGCTTAATTTAGTAATAGAAGTAGCAGCGCAGGATGTATCTGAAAAGTTGCTTTACATCATTCTGTAACATGGCTGATGTGCTGTTATATTAAAGTTGCATAGTCCGATGGTTTTGAATTTCTGTATTTTTTCTGAGATAAATATATTAGATCGATCACTAGTATCTATTTTACATTAGTTCAAAATTACTTTTATTTTAAATGGTAAACTTTTGAGATATTTTGATTGCAAACATGTAATATTAGTTTTGGCAAGCTTGACAAAACTCTGACACCATAGACTTCTGCAGTAGCAGGTTCTGTTCAATTGACTCAGTATTGCCTTCTACGCAGAAAGAAATGCTTAATAAGTGCATCAGTATCTAAGTTAGATATGTAAAATCAAATCTAAAAATGGCTTCCTCTATGTCCACCACACAGGGTGGCCGAACATTTTTACTTCTAGTATATTGTAGTGTCCAATTCCTGTGTGAAAAGGTTATGATGATTTAAACTTGAAACGGAAAACATAGAAAGCAGGTACTTGTCGCTACCTTGTCTGAGGGTGCTCTGCATTGCTAAGATAATGCACGGACTGGTTGGCTCTGTATCTAGGGATATCATATAAATGGGATATCATATAACAATACAGCGCTTTAAGTATAAAGCCACCTTGTGAGTGCACTGTCAGTGTCATAAGTCAATAGACTACATCACAGTTCCAGTGGCGCGGTGAATTGTGGGATGCATCAGAGCAAAACAAAGCCGCGAGAAGCACATGGCACATGCTAATACACTGGGTGCAGCTATGAAATGTGCTAGTTTCAGCTCATCTCAGCTCTTGTTTGAAACATAGAACACCAACTAAAAGAATATATATAATAAATTAAGATATTAATCTTTTATCCAGCATTGCATTTACATCAATATAACCAGCACATCTTATGCCATGTGCATTTAGATTTAGACAAATCTAGGCACTCATACTAGTGTTAGAGCAATAGCCAGAGTCAGTTTTAATTATTTTATTCATGTTTTTGTTCATATTCTATGGTTTATGGAGAGTTGTGTCTTAAACATATTCATTATATTATTATATTGCATCCTTCCATCCATGTTTAGGCCAAATTGTTATGTATTTCTAGTTATTTTGAATAAAATGCCAGTTTTGCCCTACGCATATCGGCAAACTCAACGGGCGTACGCCTTTGATTTGCTGTTTTCAGCGCATGTGCAGTCGGAACCATGATGTAGTCTATCCGGTAGTGTCAGTGTCAGAAGTCAATCCTGTAGTGTCAGTGTCAGAAGTCAAGTAGGTGTCCTGATGATTTCAGATTTCGCTAGGGCCTAAAACCCCAAACCCCCAGTGAACCTTTGTGTCAACCCCAGGTGTACCGGATGTTGGCGGGCGGTGTCGGCATCCCCCGGATTCGTTGGTTCGGGCAACACGAGCGCGACTACAATGTGCTCGTCATGGACCTGCTGGGGCCCTCCCTCGAAGACCTCTTCAACTTCTGCGGACGCAGGTTCTCCCTCAAAACGGTGGGTGCACTTTTTGTTGTTGTTTTCGTCCACGCCCGGACGTGGTGGCCAAATCGGTAGAGCGTAGACTTCCAGTCCGGAAAGTCAGGAGTTCGACACGCCTGTCGAGCCAAAACCAATTGCAATGATTTACAAAATTGATACTTGTCACTAGCTAGCCTGGCGCTCGGCATTACTAGGATAGGGCAAGGACTGGCTAGCTCAGTATCAGGATAATGTGACTCGGTGGAAAATCGGGTCTTCTTGTGGGGCAGCACTATGAAGTCACCATGAGTGCGCACTATCACAAGTCGCTACACATCCTGATATGACTTTAGATGTTGTCAGGACATAACACTCAAACAAACAAAATTTGTTCAGAATAGGTTATATATATATATAATCTTACTACGAGATCAATTAACAATTGCGTGCCTGTATCTTACTCCGTATATCTATATACTACATTGTGCATGTTGGCCCGAGGCTAACATGAGTAATTTTCTCACGAAGCTGCTGTCTGTTTACCTTTCCTGCTAAATCGCCCTCTCCTTTCTCGCTCACTTTGCTTCTGGCACTGCTACACTCCACATCGTTTCCTAGTCATGCCACCGGTTAGTAAAAGGAGAGGTCGGCCGCCGCTGTTGCAGCTGCTTCAGCCGGCTCGGCCCTTGTGTCTACCAGTTCAACAACCCTCAGAGGATTCTTCCTCACCCGGCTCCAATAGTATCAGGGTGTCGTCCCAGTCGTCTTTGTCTGCTTCTGATAAAGATGTTATTAGACGACTCAGGTGTGAAAATAAGAGGCTTACCTTGGCGCTTCGAGAACGTTCTCCGAAAGTAGCTGCAGAGTTGCCGGTTTCGGCTTCGTCGTCTTCTATCCTGCCGAGGCCGCTGAGCTCTCTTTCACGCAAGCACCATCATAGGAAGCCGGCGGCGTCTCCCTGTCACTCGCCTCCGGTTACGCCAGTTCGGCATTCGGCTAGAAGGCCAAGACCACGGGCTTGCTATGCGCCGAGACAGCTGCTGAGGCCAGTAGTATAGAGAGGACCGATATGGGTCCATATTACGTAATCGTCCCGCGTCAGAGGACCGACGTGGTACAATGACCTTAGACCCACACACCCACAAAACAACCAGATGACCCATTGCATGTTTGCACCGCGGGACAATGGGAATCAGTGACCTGAGATGACCCATTGCATGTTTGCATCCTTTTTGACTGGAATGATGACGTCACTGTTCAGGTTGAACTCATTTGACCTTTTTGACTGGAATGATGACGTCACTGTTCAGGTTCTACCCATTGCATGTTTGCAGGATTTTATGCACCGCGGGACAATGGGAATCAGTCACCTGAGATGACCCATTGCATGTTTGCATCCTTTTTGACTGGAATGATGACGTCACTGTTCAGGTTGAACTCATTTGACCTTTTTGACTGGAATGATGACGTCACTGTTCAGGTTCTACCCATTGCGTGTTTGCAGGATTTTAGGTTGAACTGATTTGACCTTTTTGACTGGAATGATGACGTCACTGTTCTACCTTGCCATCGGTTTTTGATTGAACTCATTTGACCTTCGCTTGCAGGATGGACAGATGTTTTTGGTTGAACTCATTTGACCTTTTTTGACTGGATTGATGACGTCATGTTTCTGGTTGAACTTCGCTTGCAGGATGATTATCTGTTTTTTTGCTCGGTTTGATTTAACCTTTGTTTGACTGGAATGATGACGCCTCCATTCCAGTCGGAGTTTTCTTGATGATTCAAACTCATTCAGTCAGTCAAGAACCCCACCATCTCCCTCCATCACTTCAACCTCAAGCAATTTTCAATATGAATGAATAATAATATATGAAAGACTACAATGGAGAAGCAACAGGTGTGTGTACTCAGTTTTATTTATTTATATAAAATATACATATAATTTCATAATTTCGATTTTCGAATTTCAATAGAAATAATAAAATGAAAGAGTCTATTTTACAATTTTGATAAAATAATAATAATAAAAAAGAATGAACGAATAACAATTTTGTCCTTCTCTCTCTCTCTCTCTCTCTCTCTCTCTTCTTTCTTCCCTCCTTCCTACCATCCTCCATTCAAGCTGAAAATAGAAGAAGAAGAAGAAGAAGAAAAAAATACTATTTACTATGAAATTGTTATTTATTTATTTTCAGAGACATTCATCCGCCACATGCTCAAAGATTTTTACTTCCGATTCCGGTTTGCGGAAGCATCACTCCAGAGTCTACGCATGTCGCGCATCACTTCAACCGCTCACTTGCAATCGATGTGGGGAGCTATTCCACTCCTTGCTAGGACGAAGAAGACATGAGAATAGATGTACTTCCAGAATCGAATCACGATCACCTTCACGTTCACGATCTCGATCACGTTCGCGCTCGAAATCGCAATCAGCTGCTGTTGTTGATTCTGATTGATTGATTGATTGGTGGTTGCTTTACGCCGTGTCGGCAGCATAGGCCATATTCACGGCGAGAAATGTTAGTTTTTTGTTCAAACCATCGCTTTTACATGTAAAGGCAGACAATCAATTATGTGCCAATAGACACTAATTAAATTAGAAAGCTCACAATCATATATCTGTGGTCAAGGGAAACAAATTCCCATAGAAAAAGAAAAGTTTCATTAATAATTAATAGAATCCATTTAGTAAACTATATAAGGTGGTACAGTCCAGCTGCCCTCAAAAAGGCTAAAATGTTTTCCTGTTTTACCTTAGTAAAAAGGTCATGCATACTGCCTGCAGTGTAGAACCGTTGGCACAGGGCCAAAAAATCAACGCAACTTAGTAAAATGTGTTTGAGTGTCAGTGGGGACTGACACCCAATACATTCAGGGGGAGGTTCCCCCTTGAGCAGAAAAGCATGTGTAAGCCACGAGTGGCCAACACGGCAGCGACTAAGGACCACTTGGTCCCGCCGACCTCCCGCATGAGTCTGTGGTGGCTTTCCCACAGATGGTTCAATTTCTTTAAGTTTATTAATGTTTTCATCCCACTCATGTTGCCATTTGGATTTTATGTGGGTGGCTATTAGTGGTTTCAGATCAGAGTGAGGGATCAAACACGGTTCAAGATCACAGTTCAGGGCCTTCTTCGCAGCCCGATCAGCTCGTTCGTTTCCTTGTATGCCGGCATGGCCAGGCACCCAGCACAGGTGGATATCATACCCATCCGTTGTCAGTTGGTTCATTTTATAAATGACCGTTGCTAGAATAGGGTGATTCGTTTTCAGTCCAGCAACAGCCAGGAGGCAAGAGAAGGAATCACTGTATATAACATAGTTAGTGTGGTTGGATACCTTGATACACTCCAAAGCGAGAAGGAGTGCTCGGGCTTCTGCAGTGAAAATCGAGCTCTGATCGGGCAAACGTACACCAAATTTTTCCCGTCGGCAGACTGCCGCAGCAGCTACCCGGCTTTGGTCTTTCGAACCATCAGTGTATATGGAGAGGTGGTCTGTAAACTGGCCTTGAATCTCTGCATGCAGTCCTTTGTACTCGAGTGGATGTGTCCCAGATTTCCTCAGTTCCGTGAGTCGGAGGATAACCGATGGCTTTCTCGTTGTTGATTCTACTACTACTGAGAATCAGTAGTAGTAGAATCAACTACTTTCAACACTTTCAAGTGTGGAGAGTGAAAGCTACTACTTTCAACACTTTCAAGTGTGGAGAGTGTGAAATCAGTTTTTTCTCATATGAGAGATTTATTGAGACATATGAAGATACATAGAATTCAATGTTCTCTATGCTCAGAAATCTTGGAGAATAGTAGAATTCTTAATAGACATATGCGATTACAACATGGGAATTATATTTCTACTCCCGCTGCATCAACATCATCACCATCTTCTACTGCTGCTTTTTCCTCACCACATTTCAGGAAAGATGAAAATGTTGAATATGCTAATGATGATGTTACTAGTAAAAGTCACATCGTTTCAAAGAATAGCAATATTTCTTGTATAGATTGTGGTAAACGCTTTCCAACATGGAGACATTTGATCTCACATAGATGGATTCACGCTTCAGGAGAATCATCTCCGCATCAAGAACCTTGGGTTACAGATTCTAATATTCTCCCACCTTGGGGTGAGGGAGAGGACATTGACATTCCATTACGTCTGCTTTATATGGAAAATCGCAATACTATTTTAGCTCCTCACATCATGGGAAAAGTTAGAGGAATCTATAACTTCCCTATTCCCGATTTCACTGGGGATACCTCATTGATAGAAGAACATCTTTGTTCTATTTATGAGATAGAAAAAACTTCATTTAAGATTAACTTTGCTTTTGGAATAATTTTGAAATCGATTGAAACCGCTGAATATCGTTATTTCACAGCTTATTTTAATTCAACAATTTTTGATTTTCCCCGCTCTGTTAATAATCACGCTAATCTATTAGCATTATTTGATTTTATTAGAAAGATAGATGTAGAGCGAATAATTCACTCGATGGGTGAAAATTCCAAATGGTGTAAAGTTTACATTACCAATGTTAATTATTATGTTTTCAGAAAATCCTTTGTTATTGGGAGAGCGAATGATGTTCCGGATTACATTCATGCAAAGAGATCTATCAGATCCTTTTCGAAAATTAGTAACAATAATAATTTATGTTTTTTTCACTGTTTAGCTCATCATACAGAGAAGAACTTTCAAAAGATGCGAAAGCTTTCTCAGAAATTATGTGATGAATGGTTGTTCTTCTTTAATTCACAATGGATAGCTTTTCAGAAGACTAAGAAGAGAAAGTTTGAAGGTGTCAGATTGGTCGTAATGCGAAGCATTACGTTTGATGCGAGGAGAGGAAGAGACCCTCCCCCCGCCCCGCGCTGTCGCGCTGCTTTCTCACCTCGGCAGACGGCGCGGCGCGCCGCCCCCTCCCCCGCCCTCCGCGTCGCGCGGCGCTCACGCCTCACCCGACGCCGCTGCTCGCCACCTGTCGCCCTCCCCCGGGCCGGCAGCTTTCACACTCACCTGCTGTCGCCCCTCCCTCTCCCCTTATAAGGCCGCCCCCTGGCCTCCCTCAGGCACTCGCCCTCTCCTGCCGTCTCCCAGCTCTACCCTTTCTTCAAACTTGGCTACTCCACCTCGGACCTCTGCCCCAGCTCAGCCTCAGGATGCCTCGAGGAAAAGGACGTGGACGGAAGGGATCCTGGGCCGCCCCCGGCACCCCGGGGCCCTCTCCAGCACCCGGCCGGGGCGACTCCCCGGCCTACGCCCCGGCGTCCCCCGCGGCGCCCTCGGGCCCCACCTCGGGCCCCGAGATCTCGACACTGCTGGAGGCGCTCCAGCGTATGCAGCTCGACCAACAGCACTCCGCCGCCGAGGCGCGCCAGGCGACGGCCGACCTCCACGCCCGGATCGACTCCCTGGAGACCGGGGGGACCCGCCCGGGGATCCCCTCATCTCCCCCGAGGCGCCAGGCCGCCCCGACGCCTCGGGCACCTACCGCCACCACAGCCCGGCCCCCGCCGCCGCCTCAGGCGACCCTCCCCGGAGCCGCGCACCCGGAGTACGAGAGGTACCGTCACCTCTCCAGTCAACCACCACCCGCCACCTCGCCGGCCTACCGTGAGGAGGCCATCCGCCACAGCCTCGCCTCCGCGGCCGATGCCGTCCGGGAGATACTGGCATCCGCCGAGGCGCGCCACTCCGTGAGGCGCCAAGGGATCCCGGCCAACTACATCTTCCCCTCGGACCTGGTGAAACGAGGGGCCGAGAGAAAGCCGGTGAAGAGGGGAGAGGCGACAAAGGACGAATATACCCTCGCCCTCCTCACCCTCATCGACCACCCCGACTTCCCCGCCCACCCCGCCCAGGGACTCCACCACCACCACCTAGCAGTCTGCCGGGATAACCTCGTCTACCCCTGGGCAACCGTCCGCCGGTACTCAGAGACCCTGTTTACCGCCATCGTGGACGGAACCCTCCCCCAGGGCTGGCATGACCCGGTAGCGCTCAACCTCATGAGACTAGACTGCCTGGCCATGCCCGAGGACCAAGCCACCGCCGCCCCTGCCCGCCTACCCGACCCTCTCCACCGAGGCGCCCACCTCCCCCGACCGGAAGCTGACGCCCGCGCCACCTACGACAGGGAGACCCACGGGGCCCCCTGCCCGGCCTGGAACCGCGCCCCCGCCTCGTGCGATCGGGCCCGCCTCGGGGAGGCCCACGGTGAGGCGGGGGACAGGCGCCATCACGTCTGCGCATACTGCGCCAATGTGAGGCGCCTCCTGACCATGCACAGCGAGGCCGACTGCATCACGAAGCAAACCCGTGAGCGCCAGACCCCCCCCGCCACCTCGGCGGATTTCTGATCCGCCGGCCTCCCCCCGGCCGGCCCGGGGGGACGCCTCCGGCGCCTCACCCTCACCACTGCCGACAGCCCCGCAAGCCCCGCCGACAACCTCCCAGCGACCATCGACCGCAGCGCCGCCAAGTCCCAGCCGAGGATCATCACCTCGGGCATCACACCTCGGACCGCATCCCAGCCCAGCCTCAGGAGGAACCCTCTGCCGCCGATCCTCACGACACC